>CM070830.1:21870324-21971792 GCA_036326025.1 Chrosomus eos
TGTAAAGACTTTAGGCGGGTCTAATCCTTGGGGAATTTGCATATCATAATTAATAATTGGTAATTAATAATTATTCATACATGTTTGGATTAGATCAGTCTTACATGTTAATAAATCTCCCTCTAAAGGAGAATGTCATTTTACCTGGATGTATACATGCAATCCTTTCATTTTTTTTTACAAGTTGATTGCAGTTAATTACACAGATCACGTCTTACAAAGCAGGCAAAATTAATTTAGCTCAATTGTCTGAATAATATTGAGGGGATCCCCAATATCATCTTACTTGATAGGATTTCAGGAAACGCAATTCTCTGGCCAGAAGAATTGGGTTTTCTGCCTTATAAGCAAATATGTAAAGCTATCTTTAAGTTATAAAGTTCGTAGCAAGATCTTTGGCACTTAAGAGACTCGAAATTGAGCAAAGAGGAAGTCCATCAGTCAAGTGAAATATAATGATTTAATAAAGGCATGTCTACTTATATATATTTACTACGTTACAGGAATACATGTATTTACAAACATTAACACGAACGAAACACATTAAGACATTGATGAACGAGAAATGCGTAAAGTTTGGGCAATGGATGACTTACACGCGTTAGCGAGTAAGAGAGAGAGAGAGAGGGAGAGAGAGAGTGAGAAAACATTGGCATACTTCCTCCTAAGACATTCACCTTTCTGATTACAACACGAAACATCATCTTAATGCTCCTTAGAAGCGTTATAAAGAGATACTTGCACAAGTTATGGGTCTCGCTGTGTTGACGCATTCCTGAAGGCCTGTCCCGGCCGCGTGCGTGAGCGGAGTCCTTTGTGTGTGTAAGCGTCACGTGTTGTCTCTGAGCGCTCGGGTGGCGCGGCGGTTTAAAGTCTTTGAGTAGCATTAAGAATGAAAGTAGCTCGGCTACGTTTGTTTCACTCCGTGGAAGTAAACAGAGTCGACTATGGAAAACAAAACTTTGCCTTACAAAGGAAAGATATAAAGATCGGATCGGGTCTCCGAAGGAGACCACGGATCGGGTTACATGATGCAGCAGTAACGACGGGCGAAGCAAGAGCGTGGGCATCTCTCAGTACGACGCGTCACGTGGTTACGTGCGCGTGCTTCTTCTTCAGAGAGAGAGAGCGTTTGTTGCAGTTTCCCTTGTAGTTGGATTTGCTGAAGAGGTATGTCACGCGGGGTTCTTTTCACTCGTCGATCGGAATTAAACCCGGGGACTTATCTTAAGACTTAAAACACAAACTAAACTAGAAACAAAATAAAAGAACGGCGATGAGCTCGCCGGAGGCGCGACGTTACATGATGATGACTAGGATCAGGAAGTAAGAGAGGAGTTGGGAAGCCCTCTTTATCACCTCTGAGAAGTCCTTCCCCTTCCCGTTGTCTGAGCCAATCGGAGAATGGCTGTTGCACGCGGGAACTCGCGGTTTATTGTCCTTTGTTTGGGGAGAACGTGCCCCTCGTAGTACAGGGGCGTGTTCGATAGATGTACAGTTTAACAGTTTGAATCTTCAATGGCGGTAAAACATATTAAAAATACACTTTACTTTATATCTCTGTGCATATTCAGATAGCCCGTTCCATGAGCATTTTAGAGGTGTCAAAAACATCAAATGAAAGTCAAAGGAAAAATACAAAGGTATTTAAAATGCATAAAGAAGGTATTTCTAATGTCTATTTATGCCGCGGCCAAACAAAGATATTTCACTGTGACATGGGGAAAAACATACATTTAACAACATATATTTAATGTTTTTTTTTTGTCTTTAAACAACAGAAATGTCCGTCTCTTTGTTCAGAGACATCTGCAACATTCCGATGTCTCGTAACAGGCGTTTCCCTCGTGTGTGTGTGGGTGAGGGGATCGTGGTGGAATGTGTTTGTGTGTGTTAATTTTGAGTCCTGGGGGGAGGACGCTGGTTGGAAAGCCAGTTCCCGGCCTTTGAAGGCTCCTAGGATTCTGGTTATCCAGAATATGATTCATCCACATACCCTACATATATCCCCCCTTTCGTCGGATGATGTCCCCGTGTGTTGGACATCATATGACGACAACTCATCACCATTGGCGGATGGCAGGTGAATCATGATGATTGGGTAGGAGGTGCTGTTAGGCTGAGGCTGAGGGCTCAGCTTGATAAAGTTCGACGCAGCCTCCAGCGTGGTACCCTCTTCCTGAGGGTCCCGTGGGCTTGGCTGTAGATGTTCGCATCTCGTTGAGCCTCCTGTGCAGGATGACTGTCGAGTGTCAGGGTGTGGTTGATAGATGTAATGTCAATTAGCTGGGATCTCCTTTTGCAAACCACAATTCCCTTTCTGGAGTTAGGGTGAGAGTGTGGTTCTTGAAGAAGGATGGGGCCTTTTGGTACTTGGATGCGCTGCTCTGGCTGAGCAAGATGACACAGATCACTTACAATCTCCGCTTGGGTCTCGGTGACTGGAGTGCGAGGCTTGGCTTTAGCAGGGCAGCTTGTGCCACTGATCTGCAGCCCGCAGGTTCCGTCAGGGTTGTCTCTGAGGAAAGATTTGTTAGGGCAGGGATAGTAAATGTCTTTGGTCAATGTGCACATGTGTGGATTCGGAGCTGGGGACAGCTTGGTGTCGCTGTCATGCAAGGCAATCACGTACGGCATGCGGATCTTGATGTGAGTGCTGCCTCTCAAAATCTGACATGGACAATGTTCTTGAGCCGGTGGATTCGGCTTGACTATGATGGGTAAGTTCAGGGGAACGTCCCATTTTCTCTGCTTGTGGTGATGCAGAGTGGGATGGCACTACCCATGAGAGTAGGCAAGGTGTATTTTTAAAGAGTCAGTTGGCGTGGTGATGGCGGACGCCAGCACGGTTTGCATGAGGCCTAAGGGTATCAGGTGCGGTGGGATTCTACCCATGGCGAGGCTGTCGATGGGGGAGTTCACCCCCCCCCTTAGCAGGTTTGTCATCAGGGCTGTTACCAGCTGATTTTGAGCAAAGTCATTATGGAAGGCAGTAAGCAGCTGTTTCATGGAGTTCACTGTCGGGGTAGGCAGAACGCTGTGAGTGTTGAAAGTTACCACAGTTCCCTATTGTCTTGTCGATGGGCTGCAGGGATGCACTCTGTTGTGAGTGGCTCTGTTCTCTGTGGAATCTCAGTCTGAATTTTGGCTGCATGCCGTCCGACGTTGGCGAGGTTTACTGCATTCATGCCGGACATACAAGTGTTAAACAGAGTTCTGACGGCAGTGCGGCGGCGGTTGTGGCCACCTGGCTCCGCTAGCGTGACAGTCATTTTCTCAAGTTGGTCGAGCATGTGTTCGACATCGGCCTCAGTGTGCGTGAGGGCCTCCTCTGTCCGTTGGCACCTACCCAGCTGTATTGTGTCGTTACGCCGGGGTAGTGCGTTCTGTAGGCGTTGTGAGGATCAGGTGGCACAGGCACTTTCTGAGTGCGGGTCCGGCAGAAAAGGAGTCTTGGTTGTTCCCTTAGGATGGTGCTTGGTTCCGGACCTGGTGAGATGTCCGATTGCGGCTGCCCTCTGGTTGGCTGGAAGCACAGCAGCATCCTGGTAAAAGTGACAGGGAGAGAGAAAGAGAGAAAGGGAGGAAAAATTTCAGCGAACATCGTCCTTGGTTGGCTAGGACAGTCTTTTCGCTTTGAGGGCGCCAGTATGCCACTTGCTTCGGTGTCTTGCAAGTGTCTCTGGTGCTGCGGGTTGCAGCACATGGTGCGTCATGGGCATAGGGCATACATTGTGGCATTACCCCCCTTTTGCACTGTGGCAGAACAAGCTGTGGCGCGGTGATGGCATCAGGTGCAGAACGCTGAATGTTGTCCAGTGCACGCAGCATGTGCTTGTTGACGTAGGTTGTGTGGGGCACCGGTTGTCGGTGGGTGCACACGACTTTCGTGGGTGGTTGGAGGGGTATGAGAGGTGGTTTCTCATAGTGTCCATAGTTTTGTGATAGTCTTTGGTAAGCTGGAAGGTTAAGGTCAGGTGAAGCAGGGGCTCTGTGACATGTTGTCATACTTGTAGTGAGAGCCTAATGCATGACCCTAAAAGTTCAGAACCATGGTTTAACTGGTTCGCTAGGTATGTAGCTTAAAGCTAGGTGTTTCACATGTAGCTAGCTAGTGAAGTGTGTCTTGTATCTTATCTTAGCTGTGGATGTTAGGAGGCTAAGAGGTGTGGTTCCGAGATTATTCCATGGAAAGGGCATAGCCGAGATGAAATAAATGCCTTAAGATGGTTCTTATGACTAAATTATTTCTCTGGACTTAACTAGTGGTTCACTACGGCTTGACGAAGTGAATGATGGGGAAAAAGGACAGCTTTCCTATTCAAATTATGCTTATTATCAATCCTCTGGACTATAGTTGTGCCCTAGTAAATTGTTGAAGTTACTTGTGTTGCAGGGTCACAAAAATGAGTACACTTGTTGAAAATAAAACAAAATCACAAATAAAGGTGTCTGTTTCCTTTCTGGGCCCTATGGGAAATGGAACCACATTTGAACAAGAGAGGAAATAAAATAAATTTTAAATCATATAGATGACCGAAAAGTAAAGGGGATAGCTGAGTGCTATTAATATCCAGGTCAAAGAATAAAATAAATTTTAAATCATAGAGATGACCGAAAAGTAGGGGGAATAGCTGAGTGCTATTAATATCAAGGTCAAATAAAATAAAATGGGGAAAAAAAAAAAAAAAAAATTAAAGAAGAGCCAAAAGAAAACAAAAATTAAAATTAAAAGCAAAAAGAAACAAAGTGATCAAAACAACGGGAATGATCTGAAGGCGAGAATAATCAGTGGCATTAGTGACTAAACTCTTGATTTGCCTGGGCCAACACTTCATAGTGGGTTACAACGGTTGCGTGTTCGAGGCCACATCGTGTGTGTCCCATCAAAGGATTAGTCACCTGCCGATGAAGATGGCTATTGCTATATGAATTCTTCTCTAGCTACACAGTTTACATGTAGTTAACTTAAGTTTAATTAACAGGGTATCTTCAAAGTTAGCCTTCGACGGTTAGCAAGGGCTATGCCTCAACTAGTAAAGGTGAACTTTAGCTAAGAAGAATTGCAAACACGGAATGTGAATAATTAGGAACCCTAACTGGTGTTAAGGAAAGTATTTTAGAATACTGTGCACTGTGTAAACACAAGCGGTGATTAAGGGTTCAAGTAAATTATGCTAACTGCTAATTGTAGAAGTTATTATTTAGCTTAGCCTAAGCTGGATGGGATGTTTAGGTTAGGTTAGCGTAGCGTAAGCTGGGAAGGAGATGCTAGGTTAGCTTAGCGTAGCGTAAGCTAGCTGGATGCTATGTTAGTTTAGCTTAGCGTGAGCTGGAAGGATGCTAGGTTAGCGTAGCCACCTAGGCTGGTTTGTTTACAAAGTGACATCACAAGTTAGCACTTCCTGTGACAAGTCGTTGTCATGGAAACTAGAGCATGTCAGACAATTCAAACAGTCCCTAAAGGCTGTCTGTACATTTTACATGAATTATGCATGTTTAAACGGGTTAACCGGGGTGCAACTTTATTTTAAGTCTTTCTAGGACTCGGTGTTACATGAAGTAAAATGCAGATGTGTTTTGGCATTAGCTAATTTTACTCATGGAACTCTTCTCTTTATTTTAAGCAACTTATTCTATTTGTTTACAGAGTAAGGAAATAGATTTGCTGGGAGTCAAAGCTTGTCTAAGCATATATAGTTACATCCCTCTTGTGCACTACTGCTGACTTTTCAGCGATTACAACAGTTTTGATCACTAGGTAGCTCTCTGTTTGCAGATGCAGCTAAAGTTTAGGTGAATTACATCAATCAAACAATAATTTGTAAGGCCTTTACATTTGTAGAAAGGGGAGCGTCGCCCAGGTCTACCTAGATATAACTTTGTCCTGAGCTTTCTTTGTTAAGACACAGGTTCAGTCATACTGCAATTTGGATTTCTTTTAAGCAAAGCAGAATAAACATCGGTACAGTTTACAGGCTGTTAAGATGAGGTTTCTTCATCAAACAGACTTACGCTTTACTGCTTAACATGCTAATTTTAGTTGGAAATTTAAGGCTATTTTACTTAAAGTAGAGATGTCAATTTCAGCAATCGTTTATCTGCATTTAGACAAGCCAGCGATCAAAAATGCGTGCTGCACATTGTGTTTTAGTTGGATCGTAACGATTAAATGCACGCCCATAGGTTAACTGTAGTTTAAAGCTCAGGTGGTTTCACTCAACTCTGACGTCGCAGTGACGTATGCCCTATTTGGAGCTAGCGTTTCCTGTAACCCTTCATTGTCATAGAAACTAATGTTTAGCAGTGTCATTTCAACCAGCATGCTGCAAATGCTTGGTTCGAAAGAGTCGTGCATAGTCTGTTGGCAGGTGAGGCTTACACGTCCATTCAAGATTTTCTTTAAGTCAGTAAAATTCTAATTTTACGAATGCAGAGTCTTGCAACTCTTTGGCAGACATTTTCATCTACTTTTAAAAGTTCTATGTTCTATGCTGATCAGGGACCCTTTTAGCAGAGTCTTGCACTGTGTTCGTGCAGTGTCTTCTGGTTTTGCAGTTCAAAGTCAGTGGGGTTTTAGGAATTCTTTCTGAGGAGGCCTTTTGTGTTAGAGGCCTTCTGCATTAGGTCACGCATCGTTGAGTGGGCATTGCGTGGTCTTTGGCGAGCTGGAAGGTGCAGGGTAGCGAACTGGAACTTTGACTTGGTGCTGAGGCTGTGTACCCTAGATGGCTGCTGGAGTTCTTGGGAACTCTGACCTTGGAGTCTGGCTCTGGTGACCAGTGTGACTGGAGGGCCCAGACGGTCAGGTGTTTGAAGTCTAATGAAGCTTAGAGCGTTCTAGCAGGTCTTTGCCAATCAGAAAGGGGTGCGTGCTCATTTGTGAGATGTACACTGGGTGGGTAGGCCTCAAAAGGACCAATTGTCAGGTAAATGGGAGCTCTCTGTTCTAGCCGGTTGTACGTTCTGGTTGTACGACTGCACGTTCAGCTCACACATGTGGGGTATAAGAGTTCGATCTTCGCTCTTAGCTATAGCACTGAGTCTTTCAAAGAGTTGAGCTGACATTAAAGTGAGGTCTGAGCCGGTGACTTTCCCGTGTTTCAAGGCTCACCTCATTGTCTAGAGTGATGGGTAGGTAGAGTTTCCGGGCCCACCCCCTTTTGATCAGTTCTTTTGGGGTTTCGGTCCCAGCTGTGGGAAACTGTGGGTCTCACTCAGGCTGTGCAGCTGTCAGCTGTGGTGGCTCTGTGCTGCTGTCACTTTGTGATGTGACGTTTGCTCTGTGTCTGTGGCTGACGAGCAGTGTTCTGTGTACCTGTAGGTCTTACGCTCAGGTATAGGATGTAAAGCTTGTACCTCTTGAATTTTTGGAAAGTCTTTTGTGAAGAAGCTTTTCAGCGACTTCGGGGTCTCGGCTGTCTCAGACGTGGCGGCATTGTGTTTGTCTGATGCGTGCTCAGGCTTGGGCTTACCAGTGGCCTGGAACGGACTCGACTCTCTGTGAACAGGGCTATGGTGTTATGGGGCGCCCTCTGGAGGCATCTCTGAGTAGTGTTCAGAGACAGTAGATCGTGGGGTTTTTCAAAGTCTTTTCGGATTCTGGATCAGAGAATTCTTTAATGAAGGCCTGCCGCAGCGGCTGGTAGTCTATAAGAGTGTTTCAACTCTGTGGAACAATGTCAAGTTCGGCTTTGAGATCGTGTCTCTGTTGAGGAAGTTCATGGATTTCAGCTCGGCCCGTGTGTAAGTGGTTTCAAGAGCCGTGGCTTTAGTGTCTCTTTCTTTGGGTTCAGTCTCTGCTGAACGAGCTTGTGGCTGGTAGCACGGGCCTCTTGCAAGTTTTTTTCTTTTTCAGGCCGTGGCTTTCGAGTCTCTTTAAGTTCGGCCTCTGCTCTTTGCAAAGGGGCTTCACTTTTGTCGGAGTTTCTCGTTGGGTTCCTCTCTGGCTCTTTTCTCTGACTGTTCTCTGCGGTCTGTGTGTAGAAGATCAGACAGGGCGGGTTGAAGTCTTTTCACTTCCTTCTGTAGCTCGGGGTCGTTGTCATCCTCGGCTTGCATCCTTAGCGTTGCAACTTCATGGAGACGTGCTGGTGCGATGAGCTGGCAAGCGAGGTTTTGGACGTGTCTGGCCGGTCTTTGTCGTGGGAGCTTTGGCTTTGTTTGTGCGCCATCAGCTTGTCCACGTCGCTCTTGGCTTTGGAGCTCTGAGTCACTGGCGACCTTGGGCAGGAATGGAGGTGTCATGAATCTCAGCCATGTGTCCAGGTTGTCCCAGCGGTTGTGGGACTGTAGGACCGGAACATACTGGTTTCGACTGTGGGCGAGAGGAACACAACACACACAGAGAGACCAAGCAAGTTGTTCTACGTTTAACGAGCTATAATGCGGGCTATGCCGCGTATGCAAATTGTGGTTAACTGATGCAGACAGTTAAATCATTCTGTGGGACAATTTGGTTAGGTCATCATGGGCCTGAATGAAATTTTAACAGGGCGATAGCTTAGGGGTCACCTGTTGATGCTAGCGGCTTGTTGTCTAATTATTATTCAGCGTTCCTTGTTGTCTCAGATAGGTTCTGTCTTCTAGGTGAACTGAAAAGAACAGAGCACGACAGACAAGAGCAGTGGCAAGATAGCAGAGTTTGAAGTAACATGCAACCATCCAAGATGGGAAGGTCTGTAATGAAATGGCGTTAAGAGTACACAGGAAGTGTTACAGGGGAAGAGGAGGCCTAAGCCTGCGGTTTGTGGCTCGGAGAGGAGGAGGGAGCCAAACACTTCAATAACCGGGGGAATCTCTAGATTCTGTAGCAAATATTAAGTGGATGGGTTTAATACCTTTGTTTAGTTTGCCTGGGGTGGAATGAGGTCATGTGGGTTGGAGTCAGCATCGTGGTTGGTCTTTCTGTCGTCCCCAAACGCTTGACAGCAGTGTCCCGGGCCTTTCGTGTATCTGTACCGATGTGCTCCCTCTCACGCAACCTGACTTTGAATCACAACCGGCAGTGCCAAATTGGTGATGTCGTGTTGCGGGCCGCACTAACGGAGAGATACAGGAAAGTCCGAGACTCGCGCTCAGTCAGTGCTGGTGACGCAGGTCAGATGAACCAGCGTGCTGGACTCCAAGCAGGGATGACTGTCAAATCACCGCAGCTCTTTAGTGGTTTCTACATGTAAATACAGAACAGTGTGAAGCTTAACAGTGAATGAAAGCTTTCTTGTTTAAACTGAATTGAGTAATTATGTATGTAGAAAATAGAAGCAAAGGTTTTCCTAAATAATGGTAAAAAGGAAATTATGAAAATGATGTTAATTATCAAAATAACTTAACCCAAAAAAAAAAAAAAAAATTCCTAAAAAAAAATTTTTTTTTTATTAAATTCCTGTTATTATTATTACTTTTACTATTAATAAAAATTAATAATTAAAAGTAATAAAGTAGGATGGACCCCGGGAGAAGACAGGCAGTAGTGGCGCGTTTGGGCCACAAAGGGGTTTGGGTCACTTACTCCTAGTGGTCAACCTGGCTGACCGAGAACTTGATTTGAATTGCATTCAAACTGGTTTAAATACACTTCAAATCGAGCGTATGCATAGATGTTAAGTAACTTCTAGAATTGTGGTCATAACATATCAAATCAAAATTATTAAAAATAATTTGAGACCGGAAATATAGAAGTAAAGCCATAAAGCTCTTCCCCACAGGGAAGGAGACTTAATTCACATTAATCTTGAAATTTTTTTGTTTCAAATCAAATTTGAATAAGTGTAGGAAATTTAAGGTTGGCATTATGTATGATGAGGATAATATCCAACATAAAATCAACTGAGAGAACGCCACTTCAAAGCAGAAAGAGTAGAAATAAGAGATGAGCTGACTTAGCAGGGGAGGGCCACAAGGGGGCCGCACTAAGTGTTCATCAGGGACTGTTAATACTTACTTTTGAATTTTTTTTTTTTTTTTTTTCAAATGTGGTTTGAACTAAATTCAAAATAAGTGTACACAGTCAGAAGTGAAAAATCATGTTAGTAACACTGGAACTTGCACATGCATTGAAAGTTAAACACAATTTCAGGAATTCACTGGAAAAATCTGAAATTGTGATGAGAGAAAATGTTTAGGAAAGGATGACCTTGTTACTAGTGTCCACATGATGGCGACATTTCGCTCGTGCAGGATGAAGTCAGGGGGCGGTGCGTATTCGAGAAACTGTCAAGCACTTAGGCCTAAGGGTTGCCCTCTAGTGTTTGTCAGCGGAACAACAACCGGCCTGCTTCCATGTGTGATTCAAATTTGAGCGTGCAGACGCTTTGCTTTCTGTAGCGATCACACTTATCAAACTACATCTCAGCGGATTTTTTATGCTATGTTTTAACAAACACGACTTGCAGAAATTTTTTTCTGCGCTATGTAGGAGAAAACAGGAATTATACGTCTGTCGGTTGGATCCAAATACATTTATCAAATAGCATTTAATGATTAAAATGTTTTGGAGGTTTTGGTGCTATATTTCACTAAACAGCGTGGCAAGATTTTTTTACACACACACATAGGGTTCACAGGAATTAGGCATCTGTTTTTCGCTTCCCACAAATAATTAGCACTATGATTCATACGTGTTCGCTTATAAACTTCAAACCTCTGCGGGTTTTTCTTTTTTCGACACGTGTGCACGGAAGGATTTCTTCGCTTCCCTACATTAATATAGATAACAGGAATTATACGTCTGTCATTCGAATCCAAATAACATTTATCAAATAGCATTTAATGATTAAAATGTTTTAAGGTTTTGGATTTTTCTGTGCTATATTCTAACAAACACGTCTGGCAGGGGTTCTGCGCTGCGCATAAATAAAACAGGAATTATTCGTCTGTTTTTTCGACTCCCATAACATATTATCAAATAGCACTTATGATTAGATATGCTTTAGGTTTTACAATTGAGTAGCTACGTCAATTTTTAACCAGGAGTTTACCGTTAATCTAACGATTTAATATAAGGCCTTTTTAAGAATAGTGAAAGAGCATCGTTTCACTAAATCTTGTCTTCACCCTGACAGAAGAACATCGTTCGGACAGGGGAGTTTAATATTAAAAATGTCGTCGTTCAAAAGAGGTTTCTTCGTCTTTTATAGGACAAATTTAATACTATGAAACTATGAAAACTGCAGTTTTCTTCTTAGTTTCACTGGACTGAAATGGCTTTTTGCCTTTAATCAGTCATGGTGAGTTCGCAATGCGTTCGCTCAACCGAGGTGCATGTACAATATTAAATCACAATATAGACAGATTGAAAACTGATCTCTTTTGCTCAAAACAAGTTTAAAGTGTGCCCGCATCCTCCACCATAAAATATGTAAAGACTTTAGGCGGGTCTAATCCTTGGGGAATTTGCATATCATAATTAATAATTGGTAATTAATAATTATTCATACATGTTTGGATTAGATCAGTCTTACATGTTAATAAATCTCCCTCTAAAGGAGAATGTCATTTTACCTGGATGTATACATGCAATCCTTTCATTTTTTTTTACAAGTTGATTGCAGTTAATTACACAGATCACGTCTTACAAAGCAGGCAAAATTAATTTAGCTCAATTGTCTGAATAATATTGAGGGGATCCCCAATATCATCTTACTTGATAGGATTTCAGGAAACGCAATTCTCTGGCCAGAAGAATTGGGTTTTCTGCCTTATAAGCAAATATGTAAAGCTATCTTTAAGTTATAAAGTTCGTAGCAAGATCTTTGGCACTTAAGAGACTCGAAATTGAGCAAAGAGGAAGTCCATCAGTCAAGTGAATATAATGATTTAATAAAGGCATGTCTACTTATATATATTTACTACGTTACAGGAATACATGTATTTACAAACATTAACACGAACGAAACACATTAAGACATTGATGAACGAGAAATGCGTAAAGTTTGGGCAATGGATGACTTACACGCGTTAGCGAGTAAGAGAGAGAGAGAGAGGGAGAGAGAGAGTGAGAAAACATTGGCATACTTCCTCCTAAGACATTCACCTTTCTGATTACAACACGAAACATCATCTTAATGCTCCTTAGAAGCGTTATAAAGAGATACTTGCACAAGTTATGGGTCTCGCTGTGTTGACGCATTCCTGAAGGCCTGTCCCGGCCGCGTGCGTGAGCGGAGTCCTTTGTGTGTGTAAGCGTCACGTGTTGTCTCTGAGCGCTCGGGTGGCGCGGCGGTTTAAAGTCTTTGAGTAGCATTAAGAATGAAAGTAGCTCGGCTACGTTTGTTTCACTCCGTGGAAGTAAACAGAGTCGACTATGGAAAACAAAACTTTGCCTTACAAAGGAAAGATATAAAGATCGGATCGGGTCTCCGAAGGAGACCACGGATCGGGTTACATGATGCAGCAGTAACGACGGGCGAAGCAAGAGCGTGGGCATCTCTCAGTACGACGCGTCACGTGGTTACGTGCGCGTGCTTCTTCTTCAGAGAGAGAGAGCGTTTGTTGCAGTTTCCCTTGTAGTTGGATTTGCTGAAGAGGTATGTCACGCGGGGTTCTTTTCACTCGTCGATCGGAATTAAACCCGGGGACTTATCTTAAGACTTAAAACACAAACTAAACTAGAAACAAAATAAAAGAACGGCGATGAGCTCGCCGGAGGCGCGACGTTACATGATGATGACTAGGATCAGGAAGTAAGAGAGGAGTTGGGAAGCCCTCTTTATCACCTCTGAGAAGTCCTTCCCCTTCCCGTTGTCTGAGCCAATCGGAGAATGGCTGTTGCACGCGGGAACTCGCGGTTTATTGTCCTTTGTTTGGGGAGAACGTGCCCCTCGTAGTACAGGGGCGTGTTCGATAGATGTACAGTTTAACAGTTTGAATCTTCAATGGCGGTAAAACATATTAAAAATACACTTTACTTTATATCTCTGTGCATATTCAGATAGCCCGTTCCATGAGCATTTTAGAGGTGTCAAAAACATCAAATGAAAGTCAAAGGAAAAATACAAAGGTATTTAAAATGCATAAAGAAGGTATTTCTAATGTCTATTTATGCCGCGGCCAAACAAAGATATTTCACTGTGACATGGGGAAAAACATACATTTAACAACATATATTTAATGTTTTTTTTTTGTCTTTAAACAACAGAAATGTCCGTCTCTTTGTTCAGAGACATCTGCAACATTCCGATGTCTCGTAACAGGCGTTTCCCTCGTGTGTGTGTGGGTGAGGGGATCGTGGTGGAATGTGTTTGTGTGTGTTAATTTTGAGTCCTGGGGGGAGGACGCTGGTTGGAAAGCCAGTTCCCGGCCTTTGAAGGCTCCTAGGATTCTGGTTATCCAGAATATGATTCATCCACATACCCTACATATATCCCCCCTTTCGTCGGATGATGTCCCCGTGTGTTGGACATCATATGACGACAACTCATCACCATTGGCGGATGGCAGGTGAATCATGATGATTGGGTAGGAGGTGCTGTTAGGCTGAGGCTGAGGGCTCAGCTTGATAAAGTTCGACGCAGCCTCCAGCGTGGTACCCTCTTCCTGAGGGTCCCGTGGGCTTGGCTGTAGATGTTCGCATCTCGTTGAGCCTCCTGTGCAGGATGACTGTCGAGTGTCAGGGTGTGGTTGATAGATGTAATGTCAATTAGCTGGGATCTCCTTTTGCAAACCACAATTCCCTTTCTGGAGTTAGGGTGAGAGTGTGGTTCTTGAAGAAGGATGGGGCCTTTTGGTACTTGGATGCGCTGCTCTGGCTGAGCAAGATGACACAGATCACTTACAATCTCCGCTTGGGTCTCGGTGACTGGAGTGCGAGGCTTGGCTTTAGCAGGGCAGCTTGTGCCACTGATCTGCAGCCCGCAGGTTCCGTCAGGGTTGTCTCTGAGGAAAGATTTGTTAGGGCAGGGATAGTAAATGTCTTTGGTCAATGTGCACATGTGTGGATTCGGAGCTGGGGACAGCTTGGTGTCGCTGTCATGCAAGGCAATCACGTACGGCATGCGGATCTTGATGTGAGTGCTGCCTCTCAAAATCTGACATGGACAATGTTCTTGAGCCGGTGGATTCGGCTTGACTATGATGGGTAAGTTCAGGGGAACGTCCCATTTTCTCTGCTTGTGGTGATGCAGAGTGGGATGGCACTACCCATGAGAGTAGGCAAGGTGTATTTTTAAAGAGTCAGTTGGCGTGGTGATGGCGGACGCCAGCACGGTTTGCATGAGGCCTAAGGGTATCAGGTGCGGTGGGATTCTACCCATGGCGAGGCTGTCGATGGGGGAGTTCACCCCCCCCCTTAGCAGGTTTGTCATCAGGGCTGTTACCAGCTGATTTTGAGCAAAGTCATTATGGAAGGCAGTAAGCAGCTGTTTCATGGAGTTCACTGTCGGGGTAGGCAGAACGCTGTGAGTGTTGAAAGTTACCACAGTTCCCTATTGTCTTGTCGATGGGCTGCAGGGATGCACTCTGTTGTGAGTGGCTCTGTTCTCTGTGGAATCTCAGTCTGAATTTTGGCTGCATGCCGTCCGACGTTGGCGAGGTTTACTGCATTCATGCCGGACATACAAGTGTTAAACAGAGTTCTGACGGCAGTGCGGCGGCGGTTGTGGCCACCTGGCTCCGCTAGCGTGACAGTCATTTTCTCAAGTTGGTCGAGCATGTGTTCGACATCGGCCTCAGTGTGCGTGAGGGCCTCCTCTGTCCGTTGGCACCTACCCAGCTGTATTGTGTCGTTACGCCGGGGTAGTGCGTTCTGTAGGCGTTGTGAGGATCAGGTGGCACAGGCACTTTCTGAGTGCGGGTCCGGCAGAAAAGGAGTCTTGGTTGTTCCCTTAGGATGGTGCTTGGTTCCGGACCTGGTGAGATGTCCGATTGCGGCTGCCCTCTGGTTGGCTGGAAGCACAGCAGCATCCTGGTAAAAGTGACAGGGAGAGAGAAAGAGAGAAAGGGAGGAAAAATTTCAGCGAACATCGTCCTTGGTTGGCTAGGACAGTCTTTTCGCTTTGAGGGCGCCAGTATGCCACTTGCTTCGGTGTCTTGCAAGTGTCTCTGGTGCTGCGGGTTGCAGCACATGGTGCGTCATGGGCATAGGGCATACATTGTGGCATTACCCCCCTTTTGCACTGTGGCAGAACAAGCTGTGGCGCGGTGATGGCATCAGGTGCAGAACGCTGAATGTTGTCCAGTGCACGCAGCATGTGCTTGTTGACGTAGGTTGTGTGGGGCACCGGTTGTCGGTGGGTGCACACGACTTTCGTGGGTGGTTGGAGGGGTATGAGAGGTGGTTTCTCATAGTGTCCATAGTTTTGTGATAGTCTTTGGTAAGCTGGAAGGTTAAGGTCAGGTGAAGCAGGGGCTCTGTGACATGTTGTCATACTTGTAGTGAGAGCCTAATGCATGACCCTAAAAGTTCAGAACCATGGTTTAACTGGTTCGCTAGGTATGTAGCTTAAAGCTAGGTGTTTCACATGTAGCTAGCTAGTGAAGTGTGTCTTGTATCTTATCTTAGCTGTGGATGTTAGGAGGCTAAGAGGTGTGGTTCCGAGATTATTCCATGGAAAGGGCATAGCCGAGATGAAATAAATGCCTTAAGATGGTTCTTATGACTAAATTATTTCTCTGGACTTAACTAGTGGTTCACTACGGCTTGACGAAGTGAATGATGGGGAAAAAGGACAGCTTTCCTATTCAAATTATGCTTATTATCAATCCTCTGGACTATAGTTGTGCCCTAGTAAATTGTTGAAGTTACTTGTGTTGCAGGGTCACAAAAATGAGTACACTTGTTGAAAATAAAACAAAATCACAAATAAAGGTGTCTGTTTCCTTTCTGGGCCCTATGGGAAATGGAACCACATTTGAACAAGAGAGGAAATAAAATAAATTTTAAATCATATAGATGACCGAAAAGTAAAGGGGATAGCTGAGTGCTATTAATATCCAGGTCAAAGAATAAAATAAATTTTAAATCATAGAGATGACCGAAAAGTAGGGGGAATAGCTGAGTGCTATTAATATCAAGGTCAAATAAAATAAAATGGGGAAAAAAAAAAAAAAAAAATTAAAGAAGAGCCAAAAGAAAACAAAAATTAAAATTAAAAGCAAAAAGAAACAAAGTGATCAAAACAACGGGAATGATCTGAAGGCGAGAATAATCAGTGGCATTAGTGACTAAACTCTTGATTTGCCTGGGCCAACACTTCATAGTGGGTTACAACGGTTGCGTGTTCGAGGCCACATCGTGTGTGTCCCATCAAAGGATTAGTCACCTGCCGATGAAGATGGCTATTGCTATATGAATTCTTCTCTAGCTACACAGTTTACATGTAGTTAACTTAAGTTTAATTAACAGGGTATCTTCAAAGTTAGCCTTCGACGGTTAGCAAGGGCTATGCCTCAACTAGTAAAGGTGAACTTTAGCTAAGAAGAATTGCAAACACGGAATGTGAATAATTAGGAACCCTAACTGGTGTTAAGGAAAGTATTTTAGAATACTGTGCACTGTGTAAACACAAGCGGTGATTAAGGGTTCAAGTAAATTATGCTAACTGCTAATTGTAGAAGTTATTATTTAGCTTAGCCTAAGCTGGATGGATGTTAGGTTAGGTTAGCGTAGCGTAAGCTGGAAGGATGCTAGGTTAGCTTAGCGTAGCGTAAGCTAGCTGGATGCTATGTTAGTTTAGCTTAGCGTGAGCTGGAAGGATGCTAGGTTAGCGTAGCCACCTAGGCTGGTTTGTTTACAAAGTGACATCACAAGTTAGCACTTCCTGTGACAAGTCGTTGTCATGGAAACTAGAGCATGTCAGACAATTCAAACAGTCCCTAAAGGCTGTCTGTACATTTTACATGAATTATGCATGTTTAAACGGGTTAACCGGGGTGCAACTTTATTTTAAGTCTTTCTAGGACTCGGTGTTACATGAAGTAAAATGCAGATGTGTTTTGGCATTAGCTAATTTTACTCATGGAACTCTTCTCTTTATTTTAAGCAACTTATTCTATTTGTTTACAGAGTAAGGAAATAGATTTGCTGGGAGTCAAAGCTTGTCTAAGCATATATAGTTACATCCCTCTTGTGCACTACTGCTGACTTTTCAGCGATTACAACAGTTTTGATCACTAGGTAGCTCTCTGTTTGCAGATGCAGCTAAAGTTTAGGTGAATTACATCAATCAAACAATAATTTGTAAGGCCTTTACATTTGTAGAAAGGGGAGCGTCGCCCAGGTCTACCTAGATATAACTTTGTCCTGAGCTTTCTTTGTTAAGACACAGGTTCAGTCATACTGCAATTTGGATTTCTTTTAAGCAAAGCAGAATAAACATCGGTACAGTTTACAGGCTGTTAAGATGAGGTTTCTTCATCAAACAGACTTACGCTTTACTGCTTAACATGCTAATTTTAGTTGGAAATTTAAGGCTATTTTACTTAAAGTAGAGATGTCAATTTCAGCAATCGTTTATCTGCATTTAGACAAGCCAGCGATCAAAAATGCGTGCTGCACATTGTGTTTTAGTTGGATCGTAACGATTAAATGCACGCCCATAGGTTAACTGTAGTTTAAAGCTCAGGTGGTTTCACTCAACTCTGACGTCGCAGTGACGTATGCCCTATTTGGAGCTAGCGTTTCCTGTAACCCTTCATTGTCATAGAAACTAATGTTTAGCAGTGTCATTTCAACCAGCATGCTGCAAATGCTTGGTTCGAAAGAGTCGTGCATAGTCTGTTGGCAGGTGAGGCTTACACGTCCATTCAAGATTTTCTTTAAGTCAGTAAAATTCTAATTTTACGAATGCAGAGTCTTGCAACTCTTTGGGCAGACATTTTCATCTACTTTTAAAAGTTCTATGTTCTATGCTGATCAGGGACCCTTTTAGCAGAGTCTTGCACTGTGTTCGTGCAGTGTCTTCTGGTTTTGCAGTTCAAAGTCAGTGGGGTTTTAGGAATTCTTTCTGAGGAGGCCTTTTGTGTTAGAGGCCTTCTGCATTAGGTCACGCATCGTTGAGTGGGCATTGCGTGGTCTTTGGCGAGCTGGAAGGTGCAGGGTAGCGAACTGGAACTTTGACTTGGTGCTGAGGCTGTGTACCCCTAGATGGCTGCTGGAGTTCTTGGGAACTCTGACCTTGGAGTCTGGCTCTGGTGACCAGTGTGACTGGAGGGCCCAGACGGTCAGGTGTTTGAAGTCTAATGAAGCTTAGAGCGTTCTAGCAGGTCTTTGCCAATCAGAAAGGGGTGCGTGCTCATTTGTGAGATGTACACTGGGTGGGTAGGCCTCAAAAGGACCAATTGTCAGGTAAATGGGAGCTCTCTGTTCTAGCCGGTTGTACGTTCTGGTTGTACGACTGCACGTTCAGCTCACACATGTGGGGTATAAGAGTTCGATCTTCGCTCTTAGCTATAGCACTGAGTCTTTCAAAGAGTTGAGCTGACATTAAAGTGAGGTCTGAGCCGGTGACTTTCCCGTGTTTCAAGGCTCACCTCATTGTCTAGAGTGATGGGTAGGTAGAGTTTCCGGGCCCACCCCCTTTTGATCAGTTCTTTTGGGGTTTCGGTCCCAGCTGTGGGAAACTGTGCGGTCTCACTCAGGCTGTGCAGCTGTCAGCTGTGGTGGCTCTGTGCTGCTGTCACTTTGTGATGTGACCGTTTGCTCTGTGTCTGTGGCTGACGAGCAGTGTTCTGTGTACCTGTAGGTCTTACGCTCAGGTATAGGATGTAAAGCTTGTACCTCTTGAATTTTTGGAAAGTCTTTTGTGAAGAAGCTTTTCAGCGACTTCGGGGTCTCGGCTGTCTCAGACGTGGCGGCATTGTGTTTGTCTGATGCGTGCTCAGGCTTGGGCTTACCAGTGGCCTGGAACGGACTCGACTCTCTGTGAACAGGGCTATGGTGTTATGGGGCGCCCTCTGGAGGCATCTCTGAGTAGTGTTCAGAGACAGTAGATCGTGGGGTTTTTCAAAGTCTTTTCGGATTCTGGATCAGAGAATTCTTTAATGAAGGCCTGCCGCAGCGGCTGGTAGTCTATAAGAGTGTTTCAACTCTGTGGAACAATGTCAAGTTCGGCTTTGAGATCGTGTCTCTGTTGAGGAAGTTCATGGATTTCAGCTCGGCCCGTGTGTAAGTGGTTTCAAGAGCCGTGGCTTTAGTGTCTCTTTCTTTGGGTTCAGTCTCTGCTGAACGAGCTTGTGGCTGGTAGCACGGGCCTCTTGCAAGTTTTTTCTTTTTCAGGCCGTGGCTTTCGAGTCTCTTTAAGTTCGGCCTCTGCTCTTTGCAAAGGGGCTTCACTTTTGTCGGAGTTTCTCGTTGGGTTCCTCTCTGGCTCTTTTCTCTGACTGTTCTCTGCGGTCTGTGTGTAGAAGATCAGACAGGGCGGGTTGAAGTCTTTTCACTTCCTTCTGTAGCTCGGGGTCGTTGTCATCCTCGGCTTGCATCCTTAGCGTTGCAACTTCATGGAGACGTGCTGGTGCGATGAGCTGGCAAGCGAGGTTTTGGACGTGTCTGGCCGGTCTTTGTCGTGGGAGCTTTGGCTTTGTTTGTGCGCCATCAGCTTGTCCACGTCGCTCTTGGCTTTGGAGCTCTGAGTCACTGGCGACCTTGGGCAGGAATGGAGGTGTCATGAATCTCAGCCATGTGTCCAGGTTGTCCCAGCGGTTGTGGGACTGTAGGACCGGAACATACTGGTTTCGACTGTGGGCGAGAGGAACACAACACACACAGAGAGACCAAGCAAGTTGTTCTACGTTTAACGAGCTATAATGCGGGCTATGCCGCGTATGCAAATTGTGGTTAACTGATGCAGACAGTTAAATCATTCTGTGGGACAATTTGGTTAGGTCATCATGGGCCTGAATGAAATTTTAACAGGGCGATAGCTTAGGGGTCACCTGTTGATGCTAGCGGCTTGTTGTCTAATTATTATTCAGCGTTCCTTGTTGTCTCAGATAGGTTCTGTCTTCTAGGTGAACTGAAAAGAACAGAGCACGACAGACAAGAGCAGTGGCAAGATAGCAGAGTTTGAAGTAACATGCAACCATCCAAGATGGGAAGGTCTGTAATGAAATGGCGTTAAGAGTACACAGGAAGTGTTACAGGGGAAGAGGAGGCCTAAGCCTGCGGTTTGTGGCTCGGAGAGGAGGAGGGAGCCAAACACTTCAATAACCGGGGGAATCTCTAGATTCTGTAGCAAATATTAAGTGGATGGGTTTAATACCTTTGTTTAGTTTGCCTGGGGTGGAATGAGGTCATGTGGGTTGGAGTCAGCATCGTGGTTGGTCTTTCTGTCGTCCCCAAACGCTTGACAGCAGTGTCCCGGGCCTTTCGTGTATCTGTACCGATGTGCTCCCTCTCACGCAACCTGACTTTGAATCACAACCGGCAGTGCCAAATTGGTGATGTCGTGTTGCGGGCCGCACTAACGGAGAGATACAGGAAAGTCCGAGACTCGCGCTCAGTCAGTGCTGGTGACGCAGGTCAGATGAACCAGCGTGCTGGACTCCAAGCAGGGATGACTGTCAAATCACCGCAGCTCTTTAGTGGTTTCTACATGTAAATACAGAACAGTGTGAAGCTTAACAGTGAATGAAAGCTTTCTTGTTTAAACTGAATTGAGTAATTATGTATGTAGAAAATAGAAGCAAAGGTTTTCCTAAATAATGGTAAAAAGGAAATTATGAAAATGATGTTAATTATCAAAATAACTTAACCCAAAAAAAAAAAAAAAATTCCTAAAAAAAAATTTTTTTTTTATTAAATTCCTGTTATTATTATTACTTTTACTATTAATAAAAATTAATAATTAAAAGTAATAAAGTAGGATGGACCCCGGGAGAAGACAGGCAGTAGTGGCGCGTTTGGGCCACAAAGGGGTTTGGGTCACTTACTCCTAGTGGTCAACCTGGCTGACCGAGAACTTGATTTGAATTGCATTCAAACTGGTTTAAATACACTTCAAATCGAGCGTATGCATAGATGTTAAGTAACTTCTAGAATTGTGGTCATAACATATCAAATCAAAATTATTAAAAATAATTTGAGACCGGAAATATAGAAGTAAAGCCATAAAGCTCTTCCCCACAGGGAAGGAGACTTAATTCACATTAATCTTGAAATTTTTTTGTTTCAAATCAAATTTGAATAAGTGTAGGAAATTTAAGGTTGGCATTATGTATGATGAGGATAATATCCAACATAAAATCAACTGAGAGAACGCCACTTCAAAGCAGAAAGAGTAGAAATAAGAGATGAGCTGACTTAGCAGGGGAGGGCCACAAGGGGGCCGCACTAAGTGTTCATCAGGGACTGTTAATACTTACTTTTGAATATTTTTTTTTTTTTTTTTCAAATGTGGTTTGAACTAAATTCAAAATAAGTGTACACAGTCAGAAGTGAAAAATCATGTTAGTAACACTGGAACTTGCACATGCATTGAAAGTTAAACACAATTTCAGGAATTCACTGGAAAAATCTGAAATTGTGATGAGAGAAAATGTTTAGGAAAGGATGACCTTGTTACTAGTGTCCACATGATGGCGACATTTCGCTCGTGCAGGATGAAGTCAGGGGGCGGTGCGTATTCGAGAAACTGTCAAGCACTTAGGCCTAAGGGTTGCCCTCTAGTGTTTGTCAGCGGAACAACAACCGGCCTGCTTCCATGTGTGATTCAAATTTGAGCGTGCAGACGCTTTGCTTTCTGTAGCGATCACACTTATCAAACTACATCTCAGCGGATTTTTTATGCTATGTTTTAACAAACACGACTTGCAGAAATTTTTTTCTGCGCTATGTAGGAGAAAACAGGAATTATACGTCTGTCGGTTGGATCCAAATACATTTATCAAATAGCATTTAATGATTAAAATGTTTTGGAGGTTTTGGTGCTATATTTCACTAAACAGCGTGGCAAGATTTTTTTACACACACACATAGGGTTCACAGGAATTAGGCATCTGTTTTTCGCTTCCCACAAATAATTAGCACTATGATTCATACGTGTTCGCTTATAAACTTCAAACCTCTGCGGGTTTTTCTTTTTTCGACACGTGTGCACGGAAGGATTTCTTCGCTTCCCTACATTAATATAGATAACAGGAATTATACGTCTGTCATTCGAATCCAAATAACATTTATCAAATAGCATTTAATGATTAAAATGTTTTAAGGTTTTGGATTTTTCTGTGCTATATTCTAACAAACACGTCTGGCAGGGGTTCTGCGCTGCGCATAAATAAAACAGGAATTATTCGTCTGTTTTTTTCGACTCCCATAACATATTATCAAATAGCACTTATGATTAGATATGCTTTAGGTTTTACAATTGAGTAGCTACGTCAATTTTTAACCAGGAGTTTACCGTTAATCTAACGATTTAATATAAGGCCTTTTTAAGAATAGTGAAAGAGCATCGTTTCACTAAATCTTGTCTTCACCCTGACAGAAGAACATCGTTCGGACAGGGGAGTTTAATATTAAAAATGTCGTCGTTCAAAAGAGGTTTCTTCGTCTTTTATAGGACAAATTTAATACTATGAAACTATGAAAACTGCAGTTTTCTTCTTAGTTTCACTGGACTGAAATGGCTTTTTGCCTTTAATCAGTCATGGTGAGTTCGCAATGCGTTCGCTCAACCGAGGTGCATGTACAATATTAAATCACAATATAGACAGATTGAAAACTGATCTCTTTTGCTCAAAACAAGTTTAAAGTGTGCCCGCATCCTCCACCATAAAATATGTAAAGACTTTAGGCGGGTCTAATCCTTGGGGAATTTGCATATCATAATTAATAATTGGTAATTAATAATTATTCATACATGTTTGGATTAGATCAGTCTTACATGTTAATAAATCTCCCTCTAAAGGAGAATGTCATTTTACCTGGATGTATACATGCAATCCTTTCATTTTTTTTTACAAGTTGATTGCAGTTAATTACACAGATCACGTCTTACAAAGCAGGCAAAATTAATTTAGCTCAATTGTCTGAATAATATTGAGGGGATCCCCAATATCATCTTACTTGATAGGATTTCAGGAAACGCAATTCTCTGGCCAGAAGAATTGGGTTTTCTGCCTTATAAGCAAATATGTAAAGCTATCTTTAAGTTATAAAGTTCGTAGCAAGATCTTTGGCACTTAAGAGACTCGAAATTGAGCAAAGAGGAAGTCCATCAGTCAAGTGAATATAATGATTTAATAAAGGCATGTCTACTTATATATATTTACTATGTTACAGGAATACATGTATTTACAAACATTAACACGAACGAAACACATTAAGACATTGATGAACGAGAAATGCGTAAAGTTTGGGCAATGGATGACTTACACGCGTTAGCGAGTAAGAGAGAGAGAGAGAGGGAGAGAGAGAGTGAGAAAACATTGGCATACTTCCTCCTAAGACATTCACCTTTCTGATTACAACACGAAACATCATCTTAATGCTCCTTAGAAGCGTTATAAAGAGATACTTGCACAAGTTATGGGTCTCGCTGTGTTGACGCATTCCTGAAGGCCTGTCCCGGCCGCGTGCGTGAGCGGAGTCCTTTGTGTGTGTAAGCGTCACGTGTTGTCTCTGAGCGCTCGGGTGGCGCGGCGGTTTAAAGTCTTTGAGTAGCATTACGAATGAAAGTAGCTCGGCTACGTTTGTTTCACTCCGTGGAAGTAAACAGAGTCGACTATGGAAAACAAAACTTTGCCTTACAAAGGAAAGATATAAAGATCGGATCGGGTCTCCGAAGGAGACCACGGATCGGGTTACATGATGCAGCAGTAACGACGGGCGAAGCAAGAGCGTGGGCATCTCTCAGTACGACGCGTCACGTGGTTACGTGCGCGTGCTTCTTCTTCAGAGAGAGAGAGCGTTTGTTGCAGTTTCCCTTGTAGTTGGATTTGCTGAAGAGGTATGTCACGCGGGGTTCTTTTCACTCGTCGATCGGAATTAAACCCGGGGACTTATCTTAAGACTTAAAACACAAACTAAACTAGAAACAAAATAAAAGAACGGCGATGAGCTCGCCGGAGGCGCGACGTTACATGATGATGACTAGGATCAGGAAGTAAGAGAGGAGTTGGGAAGCCCTCTTTATCACCTCTGAGAAGTCCTTCCCCTTCCCGTTGTCTGAGCCAATCGGAGAATGGCTGTTGCACGCGGGAACTCGCGGTTTATTGTCCTTTGTTTGGGGAGAACGTGCCCCTCGTAGTACAGGGGCGTGTTCGATAGATGTACAGTTTAACAGTTTGAATCTTCAATGGCGGTAAAACATATTAAAAATACACTTTACTTTATATCTCTGTGCATATTCAGATAGCCCGTTCCATGAGCATTTTAGAGGTGTCAAAAACATCAAATGAAAGTCAAAGGAAAAATACAAAGGTATTTAAAATGCATAAAGAAGGTATTTCTAATGTCTATTTATGCCGCGGCCAAACAAAGATATTTCACTGTGACATGGGGAAAAACATACATTTAACAACATATATTTAATGTTTTTTTTTTGTCTTTAAACAACAGAAATGTCCGTCTCTTTGTTCAGAGACATCTGCAACATTCCGATGTCTCGTAACAGGCGTTTCCCTCGTGTGTGTGGGTGAGGGGATCGTGGTGGAATGTGTTTGTGTGTGTTAATTTTGAGTCCTGGGGGGAGGACGCTGGTTGGAAAGCCAGTTCCCGGCCTTTGAAGGCTCCTAGGATTCTGGTTATCCAGAATATGATTCATCCACATACCCTACACACTCGATGGAATCACAGAATTTAACGTGTAAAGGGAGAGTATTCCAAAGACGCGGTGCTGCTACCTCAAAGGCACGATCTCCCTTGGTTTTTAACCAAGATTTTGGAACATTTAAAGTAAAGCTTTGAGGGGATCTTAGTGGACTAGCAACAACATGATGCTTTAACAAACTAGAGATATATACAGGGGCAAGCCCATGTAAACCTTTGAAAACCATTAAAAGGACCTTGAATTGCACCCTATACTCAATGGAAAGCCAGTGCAAAGAAGCCAGCACCGGAGAGATACTGGAACATTTTTTGGTGCCAGTCAACAATCTGGCCGCAGCATTCTGCACCAGTTGCAGCCGTGAAAGCAACTTTTTAGACAGCCCCAAAAAAAGAGAATTAAAATAGTCTACAATAGACAATAGTCTGGACGAAATGAATGCATGGATCACAATTTCCAGTCTTTGATCAAAGTTGACAACTCCCGGTTTTGAGGAACAAAAATAACCAGATAAGAGAACCTTGCATCCTGATGAAATGAGGCGGCACACAACGAGTTAATGACATCCACCGATAAGCTCACCAGCCTGTCCGGGCCAGCCGCTAAGGTACGCGCTCGTCTCTGTTTCACCAACACACCTCCAAGCTTGCCCCGTCTCCTGTTGCGTTTCCTTCTCTTTTGACAGCAATCCGAGAGGCCGCAAAGATCCACAGATGCGCGTGCGATAAACAGGGAATCACAAAACTTATTTCCACCCGAGTAGCTGGAAACCACCACCGCCGACCCTAGGAGACTTAAAAGAAAATCGCGCTCGTAAATACGAAGAGAACTAACTCGCTGCACCAACAAGGATAAAAACGGGACAGAAACGAATAAAACATAAAACACACACAGAAACTGATGGCATGCCAAACGACTCACAGGCGTCATCTTTATTGTGTCACTTCAACTACCTTCAGTAGTACTTTATTGCAATCACTAGGGTGATCAAGATATAGATTTTGCACTTGCCTCTGGTTCACGTAATATAGGATGTGTAGGTGTTTCCCGTTACACTGGCTGCAGCGTCCCTTCTGGTCACATTGGGTTGCAAAGTGATATCGTAAACATCGCCAACAACGTTTCTGTTCCTTGATCCAGTTAGTTCTCTGGTCTTTGGTGAGCTGGAGGAAATCACCACATTTACTGACATGATGTTCGGTAGAATTACAGTAAGTGCACACTGGATAGCATTCAGCTATGCTGTTAGGAGGAGGCTGAATAACTTTAGGTGAGGGAACTTGGGCTCTGGAGGAGGTCATATGAGAGGAGGTTTTGATTTCATGGACTATGGTTGTACCTCTTAAGGTACAACCTGAGAAGGTGGAGGCCTCTGCCGGATACGCTGACCGATAGGCTGAGTTGTTCTTTCTCTCCTGGGCTGGCAGCTGGCTTCTTGTTGTAGCCAGTTGGAAAAATCTAGGAGGTTATAGGAAAGGGGACCTGGTCTACTCAAACTCATACATCTTTTAAACTGGCAGAACTGTTCATCGGGAAGCTTCTCTAGTAGTCGCTCAACATGTGAGCCACAGGTAAGCTCAGAGAGACCTTCAGGGCCCATGGACTGAAGGAGGCCAACTAACGCCTGCACTCTGAGGGAAAATTGGTCTAAGCCTCTACCATCACCTGTACGAATAACAAGCATCTCCATTATGTTTCTGAGCTCCTTCAAAGCAAGTTGTCTAGGTTGACCATAACACTCATCTAGGGCTCGTACAGCTTGAGTGTAAGGATCTGGGGCATAAGCCAAAGCAAGTCTCCTCGTCTGGTCTACCTTCAGATGATCCAACAGGTGTGGTATTTATATTGCTCTGATTCTCTTGGATCTAACAAGTTGGATAGGGCCATCTTTAACATCATGTACTGGCATTCATCCTCCCTTGTGAGATCAGGGAACGAAAGGCCTTCTACCCTCCTATGGTTGAACTGCAGGAGGCCAATAGGAGGAACTAGTTGGTTTAGAGGGGCAGCCGAAGTCAGGTGGTGGGGCTGCACATTGAGAGGCTGGTATGCCGGCTGGACAGAATAGGACAACAGCAGGCAAAGGTTGATTTGGCAGTGCATGAGGTTATACAAGGCTGGTGCTTGATATCTGGCAGGAAACTGACCACAGCCAGGAGGATGCGTGCTCTGCAAGGACTGTGGCATAGGTTGGGTAAGAGGGGCACGGCTTACAGGAGGAGGAGATGGAAACTGTGACTGAAGTGGAAGAGGAGGGGGCCTATGGTCCTCTATAGTCTGATGGGCTTGTGGTGATTTGAAGGGTAAAATTATCAGGGCAAGGGGATAGCAAGCGAGACCGTGAGGAGTGAGTGCTGCTCCTAAGCATGCACTGCTGGATTAATCTACACTGATTTCTTAATTCTTCTACCAATTGCTGTAGGAGTGCAGTCTGAGTGTCAGGAATGGGAACTATTGGAGAGGTATGTGGGTGTTCAACATCAGGGGTTTGCACCCTCTCAGATAGGACAGGTGAGTAAGGGTGTGGAATGTCCTTCTGAATGTCTCCCTCCGTAGGCAATTCCAACTCCTCTGGCTCTTCCTCAGACTCATCCTCTTTCCAGGGTTGATAATGAGGACCAGTACCAGAACTATCTACAGGATGAAGCAGTTGTTGCTCTGGTGCTTCTGCTGTAGGTTGTGACCGCTGATGATGATGCAGGATGAAATCATCATAACGTGCGGGGAGCTGGGCTTGGCGATGTGGGCGCTCAGGCTGAGACAATAGGGGCAGGGAGTGACTAGACATATCCACTGATCATCAATGAGCTTCGGCTTCGAGGACCATGAAAAGGAGTAAGGGGATGCTTGGGTAGCTAGCTTGAAGCCAATGTGGCTGTCGGTAAGAACATGTCCAGTCTAGTCACTCAGGTATCAAAGTCTATATTTCTCATCCAAGCAGGTATGTTATTTGTGTGTATGTAGGTGTGTGTATGCGTGTGGTTTCTACAAAGGAACAGAGGAATACAGCGTTTTAGTTACAATAAACAATACATGAGGCATCTATTCATACTTCATCAAATATACATCTAAATTAGGGATGCACCCATCCACATTTTTTCACTTCCGATCCCGATACCTGAATATGGATATCGGCCGATATCGATACTATTTCGATACCAGAGCTGTGTTTGCTTTAATATTATTATCAGTATTGTTGATTTTATATGATGCTAAAATAAACTCCTCTCTACAGGCAAGTATGTCCCAAATATATATATAAAACAATAGATAAACAAAGGATAGACAATTAAACAAAGATACACATTTATACAGGCCTACACACTGCTTTAATTTCAGGAAGGTCTACTAACATTACTATTCAGGTATGGTTTAAAAAGAATTATAATAAAGTAAACAAAAGTAAAATAGCACTGCAAAGTTTATCATAGATAGATGTATGCTTATTAAAGCTGAAGTTATTCATTCAAGAGCTGTGAGTGATTTTCTTTTTGCCTTTTGTTGTTTGATACTGCTGCCCCTTTAAGAATGAGTGCAGATCTAATACTGATGCACCATAGTTTCTCACAACTATTTCCATACGTCCATTTTAGACATAAACTGTTTAAATCTCCAAGCCTGTCATTTTGACATTTTTGTGTAGGCTACATTTGATCGTTTAGACGCGCACATGAAGCCCAAAGTATAATTTGCTTGTCTCGTTGGGGTCTGTTTCGGAGTGCGCGCCACATTGGGAACAGCATCTCTTGCGCAGATTTTTGTGCTTTTAATAGCTTTTTATTATTAAAAGCGCCCCGCAATTTAGCAACAGTAGAGACCTCCGTCGTCACTCATTAAGCAGGGCTGTCGTGTTGTGCACGCTGTGGCACCGCGTGAGAGATCTCTCTCTGGACTCCGAATAGCAAAAATGCATCACAGACAAATGGTTTAATTAATACGGCTTTGCAAACATTGCATTTTGCTGTCTTGCTCTGCTGCGGTGTTTGTACATCTTGCAATGTGAAGTATTTCCACCATAGGATTTCCACACAGCAAATATGTTGGCTGCTCAATGCTATCCTGCTTGCTGGCTGCAAACTGCGGAATGGATTTTTTGAGCGGGGGTCTCAGTGTCTCATTAAGCCGCGCCTCCATTCAGGAAATCCATTCCACAGTTTGCAGCCAACTTTTGGAGTCATTTCAGTTAAAGCGCAGACATGGCTCATGGATATCGTATATCTCCGCAGGTTGGATCGGTAAAATCCGATACGTGAATTACGCTGGTATCGGTCCCGATACCGATACTGGATCGGATCGGCCCCATCCCTAATCTAAATAACTAAAGACAATGCCTAAGCAGGGAATATAGTAAGTATAGAAATAAACACCTTTTAGACAAACTTAGGAAATACAGAACAATATTTAAGTATCAAACAAAGGCACTTACATGGTCAATTACGCACATGCAGGAAAAAACAAAGAAAGGAGAATAACTCAGTCCTCTGCACAGCACATCCATGTGCAACAGAAGGAACATGCTGTGGGCACAGGTGCAGTTACTAAAAAGCCTGATATAGAGTCCTAATTGGCCTGAGATCAGATGGGTGGAGCTAGAGATAATAGGAATATGGGCAAGATGGCGGCAGCAGGTAGCAGCTTGGCAGGTGCTGATGCTCTGCTTTTTCTAAAGACATCTGAAAAACCACCCGATTTAAGATCTGTCCCTAAAACCTGGATATCTTGGCCATCAAAGTCAATCAAAGTTAAGGCGTTAAAAGTGCTTATTATATCGTTCTATTTGATGACGATCATCACTATGCAAATGTGTGGGAGTTGGACTGCTGCCAGTGAACGATCGATCTCACAAACAAGTGGTACACCTAGGCCTGTTGCACCCCTCGACTCATGGAGCCAGTATGTCATCTTCTCCAAAGTTCTTGATGATGGGCGTGCGAATGCTCCAAAGAAGCAACACAAGTCGAGAGCATGGAGCATGGCTCAAACAACAGTCTACCGGGATCGTACAACTTTTCTCTGCATCATCCTACTTTTATGCGGGGATATTCAAGTAAATCCAGGGCCGATGGATCTACAACAACCACTGCAGGTGGCTGAGACCGCTCTGACCCGCACGCTACATGCTTTTAACACGGCGCAGATGATATCAGGTAACATTGCTAATGATGCGCATCCACGCGCATCCACGTTTATCAACACATTGCAACAAGGTAACCGTCTGTCACTACATGCGTTTAAGCCAGCAAATGAAAGTGGTAAATTAAACGCTATGCAGACTATAGCCGTTTCAAAACAAAGACAGATGAAATTATTTCAGACAGTAAACCACGCGTCGGTCCTATGGAACCCATTGAAGAAGCCGAAAGGAATCTTCGGAGGACATATTAACATACGTAGCGTAATGTCTAAAACGGAACAGTTGGAACACCTGCTGTTGGGATCAAATCTGCATTACCTGTGTCTTTCTGAGACTTGGATTACAGCTACAACTCCTGTATCGGCATTTATGATTCCGGGATATAAAGTATACAGACGGGACAGAGGAAAGGGAAAAGGGGGCGGGGTCTTGATTTACGTAAAAGACAGTATTGACAGTCATCAGATAGACATTCCAGATCAAACTATAGAGTGTGTTGGTGTTACAATCAAACTATCGCCTCAAATGTCATTTATTGTACTTTGTGTATATAGACCACCAAATGCAACAAGCGATTTTTATACTGGTTTAACAAAAATTTTAAAAACATATGAACGAAAGGAAATATTGCTCATGGGTGACCTCAACATAAATTGGCTTGATAAAGGCAAGAGAAAACACTTAAAAGACATTGCAAAATCAATACAAATGACACAATTAATTAAAAAACCTACTAGAATAACAAAAACGTCTCAAACTTTGATAGACCTAATATTCACCAATAAACCAGACAGGATAGTTAAAACATATAACCTAATAACTGGACTATCCGATCATAATTTCGTACTAATAGCCAGGAAATTAAATAAATCAAGATACATAAACAAAGAACAATCAAATAAACAATGCAAATTTCCTCATATTCCTAAAAAAAATCAAGAACATTTTAAAAATGATTTAAATGAAACTGATTGGGCCTCCAAAATAGATAAAGAAAGCTGTGCACATACATGCAACAATATTATAACCACTATAAAGAATAAAATTGATAAACATACACAGCTCAAACATAGAAAATCAAATAAAAAGAGGCTCCCATGGTTTAATGAATACCTGTGGGATACAATGAAACAGAGAGATAAAGCACTCAAGGTTTCTCTTAAAACAAAATTAACCACTGATTATTACATTTATAAATCTCTGAGAAATAAAGTTACCATGCTGCTTCGAAAAGCAAAAGCAAATTTTTTTCTAAATTTAATCAAAGACACAAAAGGTAATTGTAAGAATCTGTGGAGAAGCATGGATAAATTAATGGGAAGGAAAAAAATAAATCAGGAGCTTTTAAAACTCAAAATCAATGGAATTGTTCAAAATGAGGGCTCTATTCTGGCTAAACATTACAATGATTATTTCTTGGATTCTGTATTAGATCTCGCGGAGACTTTTCCTGAAGTGAACTGCTGCGGAGATGATCATGGGGATGGTAATGCGTCTCACTGTAGGTTGCAGAATATAGATGAAGACAAAATTTCCAAAATAATATCAAATTTAAAAAATAGTAAAGCAAAGGATATATTTGGACTTGATACATCACTTTTAAAAGAACATATAACTCTTCTTACTCCTGTATTGACAATAGCTGTGAATCAATCTATAAAGGAAAACCATTTTCCTTTGGCGTTAAAAAAAGCAGTAGTCAAGCCGATTTTCAAGTCAGGAGACAAGCTCTGTGTGTCAAACTATCGACCTATTAGCATTCTGCCAGCCATCTCTAAGATCTTTGAGAAGGTGGTGGCAGAACAACTAGTAGAGCATCTCGACCACACTGATGCATTACATCCTTGCCAGTTTGGGTTCAGGAAAAGATACTCCACAGAGTCTGCGTGCTGCTACTTGATAGAAGATATTAAATCAAGTCTTGATGGTGGAGGTGTGGTAGGGGCGGTCTTTCTGGACTTGAGAAAGGCCTTTGACACAGTTAATCATCAGCTTCTCATCAGCAAACTATCTGATTTTTTTTGTTTTGACACAAATACAATAGCATGGATTCAGTCTTACCTTGATGACAGACAACAATGCGTTGTGGTTGACAACAAAAAATCACCATTAAGATCTTGTAGCATGGGAGTGCCACAAGGTTCCATTCTGGGCCCCCTGCTTTTTACCCTTTACATAAATGATCTACCAACTGTGTGTAAGAGTAAAATCATCATGTATGCTGATGATACGGTGCTATATGCACATGGTAAAACTGCGGAAGAAGTCGCTCAAAAACTGACCAAAGAGCTTAAGAAAGTTTCTTTGTGGCTGAAAAACTCATGCCTCACTCTAAATTTAGATAAGACTGTTTCAATGTTTTTCAGAAATCGTTCTAAAATACAAATCTACCCTAATATTTTAATTGAAGGACAAATCATTTCAAATCAAGAACAGGTAAAATATTTAGGTGTCATATTGGAACCAAACTTAGGCTTTAAAAAACATATAAAAAAGTTAGCAAATACAATAAAATTTAATATGGCACAATTCAGATACATTCGAAATTCCCTTACAATTGAGGCCTCAGGAGTCTATCTGAATGCAATGATAGTTTCTCATTTTCAATATTGTATGACAAGTTGGTCACAGGCTACTAAAACTGCCCTCAAGCCACTTGAGTCATTATATAAAACCTCTCTAAAGATTCACGATCAGAAAAGCAGACGATTTCATCACTGTCATATTCTTGTAAAATACCAATTTCTCAATTTTGAAAATTTGATAATTCATACCAATCTGTGTTTGATGTATAAGATCCTTTATGACAACACTGCTCCTCCTCTAAAAGAATTTATCTCTTTGGGCTCTGAAACAACAACTCGAGCCACTAGATCTACAAAGCGAGGGGAATGCAGGATCCCTAAACGCAGGACAGCATTTGGAAACTCTGCTTTTTCTGGTGTGGCCGCTCGTCAGTGGAATATGTTACCTACAGAGTTGTTTAAAAGCACAAGTTTTTACACGTTCACACGCCAGGCAAAGAAATGGCTTTTATTAAATCAATTTTGTTCTCATATGTGACCAGATGTATGTATGTGTGTATATGAGTGTGTGCTCTAAGGTCTGTATATGAAAGGTGTGAACATCTCCTTTTGTACATTTTTATTTTGTCATTGCAAATCTTATTATTCAAGTATGTTTTTGATGTATTTTAGCTTAACATCAGCCTGCCCAGGGACTACGGGTGAGAATTAGCTCTTGAGCTAAAACCCGGTATAATGCATCTTCCCCTTTGAGGTTAATGTCTATTGTACGCTGTCCCTGTTTCTCCAAATAAATAAATAAAAAAAAAAAAAAAAAAAATTAACAGGGTAAGAGGGGTGTGGCACATGCTTTGCACCTTGCAGCTTAAAGGAGAACTCCGGGCAATTTTTAAGTTAATCTTGATTGTTAGACCTTTGTGAGTACTGTCTATAGAAAAAAAACCGAACCGGATTGGTGCTTGCGACGCGGAGCTGCGACCGCGAATGCCCAGAGCTCCCACTCAGCTAAAACAGCAGCTCTGGGGGCATAACATAAAGAGTGTCTTTTGTGCCTCTTAACAGATACAAAATGCGATTAAAATGTCTGTCCAACATGAACAGGGGCCTTACCTGTGAACAAGATGCATTTAGCAACTTAGCCATGGTTAAAATATACCTAAATAGTGTTTTAGACGGCAAGCTGCAGTCTCGCGCTGAAGTCTCGCTCCTCCCACCTGGACTCACGTGGGAACTCAGTTGTAGCAGCTGATAGGTAAATAGTGTCCAGGTGGGAGGAGCGAGACTTCAGCGCGAGACTGCAGCTTGCCGTCTAAAACACTATTTAGGTATATTTTAACCATGGCTAAGTTGCTAAATGCATCTTGTTCACAGGTAAGGCCCCTGTTCATGTTGGACAGATCACTGTCAGGATATACACGAGGACAACAAGGTTAGTTGGATTCAGAAAGCTTTAATAGTAGAATGGCAGGTGAGCATCAGAATGAAACGGACAGATGCGGGATATAATTTGCAGAGGAATGATAGTGCGATGATATCTTGCAGAGATATGCTTGGATGTAGAAAGGATGTGCAAACCGGGAAACACAGGGAAGTATCACAGGAGAATCGGGGAGAATCCAGGAGGAAGCGTGGGGTCTTGGAAGAGAAGCAGTAGGTAAGTCCTTTTCGCTGGAATTCTGTGGAGTCACACTGGAACAGATGAGTATTAGAATCTGGGAATCACAGAGAAAAAGTTAGCTGGTCGGTTCCTAGTTCAAGGTTCGACGGAGACTGGATGAGAAGTGTGCTCTTTTGTAGTGCTCAGTTATGCTGGATTAGATGACAGGTGCAGGTGGTTAATATTCAGGTGATTGTGATCTTTGTGCAGTGGGTGTGAATGAACCTGATTGATCCCTGACATTACCCCCTCCTCCAGGGTCCGCGCCAGCGACGTCGTGGTGGTCTGCCTCGAGGTCGTGGATCTGGTCGCTGTGGATGCTGCTGGTGGAACTCAGTGAGAAGTGTTGGGTCAAGGATATCGTCTCGTGGAACCCAGGATCTTTCCTCTGGTCCATACCCTTCTCAGTCAACTAGGTATTCTAGGCGACCACCCCGACGTCGGGAGTCCAAGATGTCACGAACAGTGTAGATGGGATCTTCTTCGATGGGGGGCATGTCAGGATCAGGTTCTGTGGAAGGAGGGAGAACAGCAGGATAGTGAGGTTTTAACAGTGATACATGAAACACAGGGTGAATCCTGAAGTGAGGAGGGAGTTGAAGCTTGTATGTGACCGGGTTGACTTGGTGGAGAATTTTGAAAGGTCCGATGTATCGTGGGCTAAACTTTCGACATGGTTGGCGTAGACGAATGTCCCGTGTGGAAAGCCAGACAAGTTGACCAGGTTCATATGTAGGCGTTTCACCTCTTCGGACGTCTGCAAACATCTTATGTCTGTTGACCGCCTGTTGGAGATGACAATGTGCTTCGTTCCAAACCCTTTCACTTTCTCGGAACCAGTAATCAACTGAGAGAACATCGGACGGTTCACCGGACCATGGGAACAAAGGTGGCTGGAAACCCAGGAAACATTGAAAAGGTGTTAGCCCAGTAGTCCCTTGACGTAGAGAATTTTGGGCGTATTCGGCCCATGCGAGGAACTGGCTCCATGTCTCGTGGTGGTTCTGGCAAAAAGTGCGGGGGAAACGGTTTATTTCTTGCACCTTTCTTTCCGTTTGCCCATTCGCCTGAGGATGGTACCCAGATGTCAGACTGACCGTGACCCCAAGGAGAGAGAAGAAAGCCTTCCAGACCCGAGATATAAACTGGGGCCCACGATCGGATACAATATCCTCAGGGATGCCAAAATGACGGAACACCTGGTTGAAAAGATTCTCTGCGGTTTCGAGGGCCGTGGGGAGTCCTGGTAATGGAATCAATTTACAAGCCTTAGAGAATCTATCCACGATGATAATGATGCACGTGTTACCTCCAGATGATGGTAGATCGGTGATGAAATCTACCTCCAGATGTGACCAAGGTCGTTGAGGGACAGGGAGTGGTAAGAGTTTCCCGGATGGTAAATGGCGTGGAACCTTGGATTTAGCACAGATTTGGCATCCTTGGATGAAGCGTTTAACATCTCCCCTCATCTCTTGCCACCAGTACTGTGGTTGAAGGAGATTAAACGTTTGCGTGGTTCCGGGATGTCCTGTACCCACAGAGGAATGCGCAGATTCAATAAGAGGTAGACGAAACTCACGTGGAACATAGGTACGGTTGTCTGGACACTCAGGTGGAGGTGGTTCTCGTCGTGTGCCTCTTTGGATCTGGTCGTCAATATCCCAAAGGATCGGGCTGATGAATACCGATGTTGGTAAGATCGAATCAGGTTCTTCAACGAGATCTGGGGGAGCATGGAGTCTGGAGAGAGCGTCAGCGCGGATGTTCTTGGATCCTGGGCGGTAGGTTATGTGGAAATGGAAACGGGTGAAGAAAAGGGCCCAACGGGCTTGTCTTGGGTTCAGTCTCTTGGCTTCTTTGAGGTATTGCAGATTTTTATGGTCAGTAAGGACTGTGAATGGATATTGAGCACCCTCGAGCCAATGTCTCCACTCCTCCAAAGCCAGCTTGATGGCGAGAAGCTCACGGTTTCCCACATCATAGTTTTGTTCTGCTGGAGATAACTTCTTGGAGAAAAATGCACAAGGGAGAGGTTTGATGGTATCTTCCTGCTGTTGAGACAGGATGGCACCGACTCCGGTCGTGGAGGCATCGACTTCCACAATGAAGGCGAGGATTGGATCAGGATGACGTAGAAGGGGTGCAGAGGTGAATTCCTGTTTCAAGATGTTGAATGATGCGTCTGCCTCGGGAGTCCAGGTTAAAGACTTGGGTTTTCCCTTTAAGAGAGATGTGAGTGAAGAGGTTATGGTACTGTAGTTATTGATGAAACGTCTGTAAAAATTTGCGAAGCCCAGGAATCGTTGGAGTTCTTTTATGGATTGAGGTGTAGGCCATGAGGTGACTGCTGTGACTTTCTCGTCATCCATCTTCACTCCATGTTTGCTGACGACATAACCGAGGAACGGGACAGTCTCTTGGTGGAATGTGCACTTTTCTGCCTTGAGAAAAAGGGAATGATCTCGTAAACGTTGGAGTACTTTAAAGACGTGGTGTCGATGGACAGTTTCGTTGGGAGAAAAGATGAGTATGTCGTCAATGTAGACAATCACAAATTTGTTCAGGAAGTCACGGAGTATCTCATTCATGAAATCTTGAAACACGGAAGGGGCGTTGACCAATCCATATGGCATAACGAGGTACTCATAGTGGCCAGATGGGGTAATGAACGCAGTTTTCCATTCGTCCCCTTCACGGATTCGAATAAGGTTATACGCACTTCTGAGATCTAACTTGGTAAAGATGCGTGCGCCTCTCAGTTGTTCAAGAGAGGTGGGAACCAAAGGAAGGGGATATTGGAACTTGATGGTTATTTTGTTCAGTGCGCGGTAATCGATACAGGGCCTCAATCCTCCGTCTTTCTTGGCGACAAAGAAGAAACTGGAGGCTGCTGAAGAGGTGGATGGGCGAATGTATCCCTGTTTCAAGGCTTCCTGTATGTACTCCTCCATGGCTCGTTGTTCAGGGATGGAAAGAGAGTAAATGTGACCTCGGGGTACCGGTTCACCTGGCTGTAAGTCAATAGCACAATCCCAAGGTCGATGTGGTGGAAGATGGGAGGCTTTTTCGGGACTGAAGACATTGGCGAACGTGGAGTAACAGAAAGGAATGTCTGTAGACTGTTTTTCCCGAGGGCTTTCAATGGATGTTACAGCGATGGGAATATTCACTGGAGAGGGGAAACCGGCTTGGGAAGTTCAGGAAAACAAGTAGAGAAACATGTTGACCCCCATTGCAGAATTTCTCCCTTCCTCCAACAAACTACGGGATTGTGTTGTATGAGCCAGGGTCTGCCCAGAATTATTGCTGCCGTGGAGTTTTCAAGTATCAGAGGAGTGAATGATTCTTTGTGTAAACACCCTACTCGTAATGTGATGGGTTTGATTTGATATTTCACATACCCGGGATTCAGGGCTTTTCCAGTCACTGATTTTGCGGTGAACGGGGTTGGAGAGTGGGTCTTCGGGAGTTGAAGTTGCCTGCAGAGGTCGCTCGAGATGAAATTACCCGCTGACCCGGAGTCGATGAGGGCTGTAACTGAAATACTAGCGTCAGCAGTAATCAAGGACACTGTAGCAGATAATGGAGCAACACTAAGGGTACTGGTGGATAATAAACTCACCAGGAGACGTGGTGGTCGGACAGGATAGGCGCTGATATAATGGGAGTTGTCTCCACAATACAGGCAGAGATGATTTGACATCCGTCGGGCTCTTTCAGAGACAGTCAAACGGGTATTGTCAATCTGCATGGGTTCTGTATCGTTTGCCAAAGGACTTTCCAATGATTGAACAGAAATAGGATGTACTGGTTGTTGATTCTCAGGATAACAGCTCTGAGCACGTCGGGACACTCGGATGGAAAACTGGATGAATTTCTCTAAACCAACACTATCATCATATATTGCAAGTTGTAATCGAAGAGCGGGATTTAAACCTTGCCGGTAGGTAGTGATGAGTGCTTTCTCATTCCATCCACTTGCCGCAGCCAAGGTTCTAAATTTCAAGGAATATTCAGTGATTGAACTTGTACCTTGTCGCAGATGATAGAGCTGTTCACAGGTGGATGAATCGCCTAGAGGACACCCAAACACTTCTTTGAAATGGGAAATGAAAGTCTGGAGGTTATTGGTGGCTGGACCGGCCTGATTCCAGATGGTTTCGGCCCATTGCAGTGCTCTGCCAGTGAGTAATGAAATAACAAAGGAGATTTTTGAGCGTTCAGTAGGAAAATTATATGGCTGTACCTCTAGCGCTAGGGAACATTGAAGGAGAAACCTGTTGCAATCCTCCTCCTTGCCTGAGAAGGGCGTTGGTTTTACCATCGGGCTTGTCACACACCACGGAAACGAAGCAGCAGATGCGGAAGCGCGATTGGCTGACGCTCCGCGCTCGTCAAACACAGGCAGAGGAATTTCGGCTGGATCTATCTCTGGAGCGGGATTTTCTGAATCCATGGCGGTTTTGGTCGAACCTTCTGTCAGGATATACACGAGGACAACAAAGTTAGTTGGATTCAGAAAGCTTTAATGGTAGAATGGCAGGTGAGCATCAGAATGAAACGGACAGATGCGGGATATAATTTGCAGAGGAATGATAGTGCGATGATATCTTGCAGAGATATGCTTGGATGTAGAAAGGATGTGCAAACCGGGAAACACAGGGAAGTATCACAGGAGAATCGGGGAGAATCCAGGAGGAAGCGTGGGGTCTTGGAAGAGAAGCAGTAGGTAAGTCCTTTTCGCTGGAATTCTGTGGAGTCACACTGGAACAGATGAGTATTAGAATCTGGGAATCACAGAGAGAAAGTTAGCTGGTCGGTTCCTAGTTCAAGGTTCGACGGAGACTGGATGAGAAGTGTGCTCTTTTGTAGTGCTCAGTGATGCTGGATTAGATGACAGGTGCAGGTGGTTAATATTCAGGTGATTGTGATCTTTGTGCAGTGGGTGTGAATGAACCTGATTGATCCCTGACAATCACAGCCATATGTGTTGATTTCTTGAACGCAATAATGGCCAATCAGAAGCATTTACGATGGACTCCCCTCACCGCTCAAAACTGACTTTTTGTTTAGTGCTGAATTCTGTATGCTGGCAAATCCTCTAATTATAACAAACATAGTCTGTATATATTATGAAAGCTTCATTGATAATAACAGAAATGTGCGAGATCTCTGTGAACTGATGTCAGTTTTTTAGGAATTATTATGGGATTGGACTTTGCGCGCAGTCATGCCAAACCATGCACGCAGTAGCTGCTTGCTTTTATGTTATAACAGTGGTTTGTGTGTTAATGCTTTATTACATATAATTGATCAGGAGCATGTATGCTGATGTGTATGGTGGCGAGGCGACACGTAGGCTAACTTGAAAGTATTTGGAGGTACAGAAAAAAAGTATTTTTGCGGGCGGGACCGGGACAAAACATAAATGTTGCGGTCGGGAGAAAGTAATATAAGAAAGTATTATAAACCGGTTTAAACCTGGCTCGGGCTCATAATTACAGTTATTGTGTCGGCCGGACCGGGCTTGGACACAGCGGGCTCGGGATTGATTTTTTTGGGCCCGATCTAAGCTCTACCTCGGGTAAGTTATGCTAACACTTACAGGGACGAATCAGCCGTTTGTCCTTGGGGGACTTGTGGAGCCTCTCCCCCGTTTTTGATGTATTCGTACATCCCGCACAAACACAATAGTTAACCATTTTTGCTAGCTAGGTCTCCAATATAACCTGACTCCAGCTTGGAGCATAGACAGTAAAAGCTTGGAGTACCTGTTATGACGTCACGCCCAGCCTAGTGGAAGGAAGGGGGCGTGCTTAAAAGCACTGTAAAACGTATATTCGGCATTTTGGTATAAAAAACATAAAAAACTATGGTAGGCGGTTCTTATCTTTATATTTAGTAAGCACATTGCATTATCTTCGTGAAAAATTTTACCTGCAATATACACTTTAAGCAAGTGGTCTCTAAACCCTCAGACGGTTCGTCTGATATGGATTGTTTTTTGCCTCGAGAGACAACACTCCCTGCGCAGTGTTCTTTTCAAAGAGCAGGGACGCTCTGGCCCATCCTTGGCCCAGTCGCCAGTTGTATGCTTTTCCCCCCGTTTCCATGATTCCCCAGGTCATCAAACAGGTCAGGGAACTGGGATGCCCAGTCCTCCTAGTTGCCCCCCTCTGGAAGTCCTTACCATGGTTTTCAGAGTTGGTTCAGATGGTGGACGAAGTCCCATGGCCTGTCCCACTGAGGAGAGATCTCCTCACACAGGCGGAAGGAACAATATGGCACCCTCGTCCCGACTTATGGGACCTACATGTATGGCCCCTCAACGGGTACCTGGGGACCTCTCTGTGAAGGTCATGAACACGATTACTGAGGCTAGAGCTCCGTCTACTAGGCATCTCTATGCCCTGAAATGGTCAGTGTTCTTCGGCTGGTGCTCGGTTAGACACTTTGAACCTCAGTCATGCGAGGTATCAGTAGCCGCGTTTCCACTGCCGGGCCAGGGCCGAGCCGTGCTGGTGCGTGCCAGGGCCAGTCGCGTTTCCACTGTCACTTCCGGGGCTTGAGCGGGGCTTCCTCTGGGCCAACGGCCAGGATTTCTGGCCCGTTGAAAACCTTGGGCCAAAGCGGGCCAGCTCGGGCTAGAGGCGTGCTCAAGGTAAAAGGCGGAGTTTATCGTGTTATGGAACGTTATGATCTGAAGCAAGATGCACATTTCACTGTTTTATATCGCGAAAAATAATCACTGTTTGAAATGGAGAATCGCCTGTACTGGTCTGTCAAAGATACCAAAGCTTTTCTGAGCATTTGGGCAGAAGAATGACGGCGTGTGAAGAAACGAGGACGTTATAAAATGCATGAAATTTAAAATATATAATTTATATATAATATATATAAATTTATATAAAATTTCTAAGCTAAGCATTCAGCGAGCAACGCTTCAAGTTCAGGAAAAAATAAAAAAGTCGCGGACGCAGTATATTGTACAAGGCGATTAAAACGCACAATGGACAAAGCGAAGCTCAGAGAAGGGACTTTCCATGGATCGACTTGATGTACGGTGTGCTGGGTCACCGTCCACTCGCGAGACAATCGGGACACTATTGCAGCCACGGCCGGTGAGTTAATATACATGCTATCTTCCTATTATAAATAAATTCATAATACCCGCTGAAATGGGTTGGGTTGTATTGTTTGACGTTTGATCCAGAAAGGCGTGTTGGGGCGGGGTTTAGGGCAGCGCTGCAGGGCTACTGGCCCGGCAGTGGAAACGCGAGCCCGGTGCTTGAGGCCCGAGGCCACTGGCTCGGCTCGGCTCGCTGTTAGCTCTGGCCCGGCCCTGGCCCGGCAGTGGAAACGCGGCTAATGATTCTCTCATTCCTACAAGAGCTGTTAGACACGGGCTGTTCTCCCCTTCCACGCTCAAAGTACTGTATATGTGGCAGCCATAGCAGCTTATGAAAAAACTAAGGTTTTACTGTGATACCATGACAGGTATAGTAAAAGGACAGTAACCACAAAACCTACTATGCTTTTACCACAGTATTTGCAGTTTTAATGTGGCATTTGTTGTAAATGCACAGTAACCACAACACTTACCATGCTTTTACCACAGTAACCTTAGTTTTACTGTGATACCGTGACAGGTATAGTAAAAGGACAGTAACCACAAAACTTACTATGCTTTTACCACAGTATTTGCAGTTTTAATGTGGCATTTGTTGTAAATGCACAGTAACCACAACACTTACCATGCTTTTACCACAGTAACCTTAGTTTTACTGTGATACCGTGACAGGTATAGTAAAAGGACAGTAACCACAAAACTTACCATGCTTTTACCACAGTATTTGCAGTTTTAATGTGTCATTTGTTGTAAATGCATAGTAACCACAACACTTACCATGCTTTTACCACAGTAACCTTAGTTTTACTGTGATAGGTATAGTAAAAGGACAGTAGCCACAAAACTTACCATGCATTTACCACAGTATTTGCAGTTTTAATGTGTCATTTGTTGTAAATGCACAGTAAGCACAACACTTACCATGCTTTTACCACAGTAACCTTACTTTTACTGAGATACCGTGACCGGTACAGTAAAAGGACAGTAACCACAAAACTTACTATCCTTTTAGCACAGTATTTGCCGTTTTAATGTGTCATTTGTTGTAAATGCACAGTAACCACAACACTTACCATTCTTTTACCACAGTAACTAAGGTAACTGTGGTAAGGCCTAGGCCTATAGCACGTCACGTGACAGACAGTGTTTAATCACGTTAAAGTAAGGTGTTTTGAATTAGAAAGCAATGAAACGCAAAGCCTCCGTGGAGATGACAGATATAATGCAGTGACTGAACATGAGAGAGCATTAATCTGATTAATATCGACAAACAGAAAAGACTATTGGACAGCGTATTTACGACTAGTTACCAACATCTGGCACACGTGACCTGATGCCAAATACCGCGATGTGTTCGGAATGAGACTTCTTCAGCACTATTTCCTTTCTGATAAAATTTGTGTCTGTTATTGACACCACAGGTTTCCCATTGAAAGCAATGGAGTTCCTTATGCATCATAGAAAAACGCCAGGGGGCGCCTTTAGCGTCTACTATGTGACTCCTCAGGCGATCGACCATGCTTCAGTTGTTGACGCCTTGGGAGTGAGAATGGGTTGAGATAATGCGTTCTTTCTCTCAAGGATAGCTAAACTTTAGTCTAACTGGAAAGTAAGGCTTTAAAGGCACACTGTGGAACTTTTCAACCTTTATAATATATTACCAAAACCCATTGAGATGGTACATCGACTTACAATAGGTTGAATGACACGTCTGCCGAAGCCTGAAGGTGTCTGTATCGCTTTTACTGGCACTATGTAACTTCGGGTTTCGGGTAGGAACCCGAGCACAAAAAGAACTACAAAATTCGAACGCTTTACGGCATACGTCACTTCCCCCACCACCCCAACTGCTAACGTGAGAGCTCTACTCGCGTTTGATTGCCGGCGTCTGTATGTTGTCGTCATGGCTGAATCAACAGCTACTCGGAAGAAAGCAAAGATTTTGTCAGAGCAGACCAAAAAAATAAAAAGGGAGAGTGATAAACTAAAAGCAAGGACGAGGATAAACATTGGTCAAGTGTTCCCTCGCTGGCGTGCGATAAAGGAGGATGAGGGATTCCCGACCGATGCTGACCTGGCCGTCATGCTTTTGGACTAGTAAGTTAAAATATATTGCTTGCACAATATCTCTACTTTTTCAAATTTGTTCTCTGCCTGGCCATGTTACTGATTCTATATTGTCCTCCATTTAACTTAATGTAACAAGGAATGCTAGTAGAGTAAGTTAGCGAATTATCAATCTGGTAGCTAAATGTTAGTACAAATATAAATTTTATAAATATTGGGAAAGATTTGCATTCAGCAGACACTTTATCCTCCGATTTTGAAACGAAACAGGGCTGCAACTTAACAACTAGCTACAGGCTTTGTTTCATTTGTATGCAATTCATCTGGTAGCATTAACGTTAGAAACGTTTGAAGAGTTAGTACACAAAGCTAAAATCGGGACGTCCCGGCTAATTCGGGACAGTTGGCAACCCTATCTCTAACCCATTGCAAAGAGATCCTGAAGACGTTAATTGTTTGCTTCAGGTGTGTTTGATTAGGGTTGGAGATGAACTGTGCAGGACAGACGATCGCAGGAGCAGGATTGGGCAACCCTTGTCAATGCGACTTACCTGATCAGACATTGTTTTCTGCGTATGCTACTTTTATTCAATTTGTTTTCTTTATAGGATTTATATTATTAATCTTATATTTATATCATTATGTTGGTCAGTAGTGAATCGATTAACTTTCTCCAACATACAAATCAAATGCCGTCTGCACACACATAAAGACACGGGAGGTTGGCCGGTTGACTGTTTGTTGACTTTTGCGACAATGCTGCGGCGCTTGTGGCCTCTAGGGGCACTAGACGTGAAAATAACAGGTCTAGCGCGCCCTAGTGGCCAAAAGTTCCACAGTGTGCCTTTAACAAAGAAATGGTCCCTTAAACTATTGGCTTCAATGACCCCATATATGTTTTAACACATTGAAGACCTTTCTCAACACAAAACAAGTCCATATTTAATTTCTCGAAGCTGGGCTAAATAAGCAAGCATTGTTACTGCCTCTTCTCACAAAATTGCACTGGTTGCCAGTTGCCGCTTGCATTAAATTTAAGTCACTGACATTTGCCTACAGAACAACCACTGTCACTGCTCCCTCTTCCTAAACTCATTACTCATACTGATGTGCCATTCAGAAACTTGCGCTCTGCAAGCAAATGTCGTCTTGTGGTACCATCTCAAAGAGGCACAAAATCTCTTTCTCGGACCTTGACCATGACTGTTCCCTGCTGGTGGAATGACCTGCCCAACTCAACCAGAGCTGCTGAGTCCAAAAGAAACTGCTGAAGACGCATCTTTTTCGGCAGCACTTCCAGTAATGGCCTACTAACACTTTCTCTTCTATTCTTTTAAAAAAAAATGTTTTTATTAAAAATGACATGGACTGCATTAGATTAAACTAAGAGAGGTCATACCACGTGCATTTGTTGTCATACTGTTACTTTAACTGCTTCTGTTCTCATTTGTAAGTCGCTTTGGATAAAAGCGTCTGCTAAATAAATAAAATGTACTGCATTCAGATATCACAATGACTTCTCTGGAGTTTTTACTTTGTTATAGAAGTTACCAGTGTGATTACTGAAATGTTCTTTTCATGTATTATTTAATGTCTAACAAAGTAAAAACTCCAGAGAAGTCATTCAACTCATTTGATATTTAGAAGGAAACATATCGATTAATACCTTGATTATAATCACTCATTACATTGAAGCAGCAGTGGATTCCAATCTACCCCCTTCAACGTAATGCAATGCAAGTAACTGAGCATTACAGCCAATCCAATATCCCTATTTATAAAACTTTTCACACAGCGTGCTCAAGTTCTCTTTCACTTAAATGCTGAAATTGGAAAGGCTTGAAAATGCGTGCAAATGATAAACTTTGATGACATAATCATGCAGCACTGGTCCAATCGGGACAGTGACAGTTCATTCAACTGTCCGCAACTTCTTTCATGCTGAAAGCCGCAGCATGTTCAGCACTGAATGAATGACAGGAGCCCCTGTAACAATCATGGTAACAATGCACTATGTGGTAAATAAGAGGATGACATCTAGTGGAGAAGACTAGTAATAAGATTAACGATATTGAATCAACCACATTTTAAAAAACAATTAATCGAAATATCTATTTTCTTGCCCAGCCCTACTTGTGTGCTCATGTGTGTGGCTAAATGATCAGATACACAAACAATTAGTTAAAATGACCAGCTTGGAGAGTATTCACTTAAACACAGTTTATGTGGATGTAAATAGCTGGTAGAAAATCCGATGTGTGTCAATGTTGTTGTGAGAGGCCAAAACCTTCATCTCGGCACTGAGGCAGAAAGGGTCATAATAAAAAGTATTTGTGTTGTTCAGCCAATGTAAAAGAACTGACTGGGCTAATGAAAACTGCAACCATTTAAAAAATGTTCTCCTATGTAAAAGGAGTCATTAGATTAGTATTGTATTCAAGAGACCTCTTACCCCCAGTCTCTTACTAATCACCTGCCATGTAAGCATGTCTTTGTGTTGCTATTAACAAGTGTTGTTTCTAACAACTGTTGAAACTAGCACCTGTTGCTTCTTACAACTATGGCTTCATAGCTTTTCCTAACAACTGCATAAACGCTTGCTATGCACATGCATGCAAGCACGCTTGACCAAAAACATATAAAAGAAGAAGAATGAGAGAAACTCTTCGCTCTTCCTTGAAATCACCACTCTGACATCCCAGCAGTTGTCAGAGGCAAGAAGCATCAAGCCTAGCTAGTATCTGTTAGTTATTACTCATTTATGATCTGTAACAAGTATTATTTTTTCATTTGATTATTTTAATGAATTTTGTTAAAGCATTTATTATAATCATCTGACTGGACCTTGGATCATTGAGTGTGAGTCACATTCTCTTTCAGAAGACAACAAGAATAACCCTTGTGTGATGTTTGATTGATCAGATAAGCCTAGCCAAAGAGGCAGCATGTAACATGTATATGTGTACTGTATATGCATATGACAGGTAATAATACAAACACGGTTTAAGAGTGCCATTAAATGGGAGACTTATAATATAAAGGGGAAATCTATCATTTTATAGTAGAATACGAATTTATATAGACTGATCACCCAACTCTTGAGGACATGACTAAAGGATAGGCTCTTTAGTTACCGCGGGATTATATTAATGTCCTGAATAGGATGATTTATAATTGGGAAAGGTATTAATTGTGGGATCCATCGCAATGTGTGAGTCTTAAAGTGACAACACTCTATTAAACCTGCTGTCGATTGTGCAATTAATGTTAATCAAACTACAAAAGCCAAAGACAAAATTTCTCACAGCTCTTGTATGAATAACTTTAGCTATAATAAGCATGACTACATAGTGTTATTTTTTAATTACTTACTTTTATAATTCTTTTGTAGGCTATATTAGGCCTACTACCTGAACAGTAAGGGTTTTAGACCTTCCTGAAAAACATAATGCACTGCTTATTTCAATTGTATTTTTCTTCTATTGTATTTATCTATGCTTGTAATTTGTTTATACTGTAATTTTCTATGTGGATTCACTCCTTTACCCCCCCCCCCCCCCCCCCATTTATTCTAGAATGATTAATTCTTTTGAAATAGACCGAAATAAATAATCTGGTGAAATTGTTTTTATATTGCAATAGCAAAACAACTAAATATCGTATTTATGTTTTTCAATATTGTGCAGCCCTATAATATTGAGCATATGAACATATTGAACCTGGAATGATAATTTGTGATGTATGATAGATTTTGAACTGTACTATTTTTTTTATTGCAGGTTTTCTGGGATCCCCAGTGGTAGGAATCAAGGCATCAGATGTTGGCCTGGACAGATGTACCTGTACTGTACACCACACCGACCTCTGCTTTTGCATGGATGGCTGATTTACTACCATGTTCTTAAAATGTCCCTTGGCTTTTGGAATTAAAAAATCCCCACATCATCACATCACCATGATTGACATGGGTACTTTCCATAAGATCATCTCTCAATGCAAATCAAACCAGCTTTTAGGTAAGTGAAATAAAACCATGCCAATCTCTAGGTATGGTGAAGGGTGTGCGATGATGTGGGGCTATTTTAATTGCAAAGGCCTAGGGAACTTTATCAGGATGCATAGTATCCTGGATCCATGAAATAACTGGCCTTTAAAAATTAAAATCTGCCTGCCTCTATTGGAATTTAACATAGGGGTTTACTGAATTATGAACATTTATTTATTTACGATACATTATTTATTCACAAAGAGAATTGGTGTCCTCATTTTTTAAATTAAGGCATTAAGATCAATTTACAAAAGATGATTTTTTTTATTCCTCTTTTTAGTCATCTAACTTTTGCATGGGTGTATTCACTTATGCACTATAGCCTATATGGCATTCTGATAGAAAATAGGCTATGGTTAACAAACATGATATAATATGGCCTAAAAAAGCATGTTTTATTTAATCTGCTTGCAAATTGATATTACATTATTCAAATAATAAAATGTGTATTATAAGAATATTCTCAACCAGAATACCACATTAATACAGTGGGCGAAAAACAGATTGATGCTCTTTAATAATGATTCATCTCTCTTTAAAGAGAATTTAGAGAGAATGTTTTTGGGACAGTGATGCCATTGCTCTATAAGGCAGATAAATACTTTGAGTTATTCCTCTGCTTGGTTTAGATTTGGGTCAACAATGAGAAAGCAACTTCACACAATTAAGTAAGTGACACAGTTGGCTTTTTATCCTGTGGATCTGTGTCTTCTATCACCAGCATGTTTCATTATCTCAGAAAGGCTCAATCCTAATCACATTAACTAAAGTGTCTCCTTCCTTTCTGATTGTTTTAGTGATTTGATTTGTTTTGTTTATTCATTGGATATGTTCCTTAATCAAATTGATTGTGTTTTGGTGAACACATCAGCACGATTGTGCATCTCATCAATCATATTCAGCTTCTGAGCCCTTTCAGCATTATCACTCTTGCCCTTTTTTGTGTGATTGTCTATCTCTTGTCTATCAACTGTCATTATCACATGAAAAAGCCACTCTTTGTTTATTCAGCCTGCTCTTTACATTGTATCCACTAACTTTCCAGCAATATAAATGGCAGATTAAATTATTGAATGATAGAGCTGTTTTGATTGCATTATATGCTGCCCTATTTTTTCTTTTCTTTTCTTCACCAACACTACAGCAGGTATCAGAATTAGTTCCCTTGGAATTGGAATCAGATCTTGACCAAACTTGTCTTTTCTTTGGAAACTTATCAGTCCATCGTAGCTTTAGGTGGGTTTGGTGCTTAAAGGGATACTCCACTTTTTTTTTGGAAATAGGCTCATTTTACAACTCCCTCAGAGTTAAACAGTTGAGTTTTACCATTTTCGAATCCTTTCAGCTGATTTTCTGATATTTAGAAGAATATCAGTAACCAGACAGTTTCTGGTCCCATTGACTTCCATAGTAGGAAAAAATATATACTATGGAAGTCAATGGGACCAGAAACTGTCTGTTTACTGATATTCTTCTAAATATCAGAAAATCGGCTGAATGGATTCGAAAACGGTAAAACCCAACTGTTTAACTCTGGGGGAGTTGTAAAATTAGCCAATTTCCAAAAACAGTGGAGTATCCCTTTAAATGCCGCAGGTTTTATGGAGCAGTTCTGTCTGTCTGTCATTTTACTAAATGCGTTAAAAACTAGCATTGTATTAAGTACGTTAAAAAAGAAAATATAAATGAATACACTAATCTAAAAAAAACTTATAATTTCTACAATTCGAATTAAAATTTAATTTTAAGGGGCTTTTATTTTGAAGTGTTAGTGTGTTTTGTTTTACCTTCTCGCTGTTGTTTACTGTTTCGCTCATGCTTTCAGAGTCACGTGTGACAATGTTCTTCTTCAGAATGATTGTAGTTTACGCTGAATCAACATCACCAATGGACTTTACACTGCGCGTCAAACGGCGCTGAATGACAGAACACTAGTCTGCTTCTAACAGCTAAAATGGGAATATTATCTAGAGGCCTGAATGCGTTTTCGAGATATGTGTGCAGTTTCAGACAGTTTTCAGTCAAGTTAACTTGATTTTAAGTGCATGTCGTTGTAAAGAACTGTCCTTCAATGAACTCTCGTCGTCTTGTAATTTCCTCAAGCTGCTCAATCACTAATAATGTCACTTGTGGAGTCTGATGAAAACACTCCGCTTCTCAGAGGCGATATTACAAGGTAACGTTAAATTATGTGATAATTGCATGTGTAATGACGCAGTCTGTCTGGCAGGACTGATGTTTTTTTTCTTTTATTAATATTCTGACATGTCTAAACTGAAACTATTTGGCTCGACTAGTTAAACTTGAAAATGTTGCCTGTGTGTCATGTCACAAGGGAATTTCTGTCTCTAATGCACAGTATGATGAGGAGGTCAAATTATATTAAGTCACGTCAGAGTGAAAGTTTGGCAGTGCAGTGAAGATATGCAATATCTTGCATGAGCTGTCGTCCTAAAGCATGAAATTATTGTGACTAAATAGGCTAAACATCTTAAGTGTAAACATTCAAAAATTGTTATTTGTATGTCCAACTTATCTTTTCCTCTTAAAAGTGATGGGGATGCAAACAGAAGCCGATGGAGGTCCATCAGGGTCATGTACTTTACCATGTTCCTCAGCAGTGTTGGTAAGAAAAAAACTCTTACTCTTTCACACCCATATTCAGGCTTTGTCGATCCCACTGATCACATCAGTGAACGCTGCTGTGGTTATGAATATGAATTCTGCTGTCTGTTTCAATTAACATTCAAGTTAGAGCTGTAAACATGCTGTAACTCGCAAGATGTGTCTGTAATGTCAGGACATGTTGCGTTCAATTGTACAGTATGCCTTAAAAAAAGTTTTAAAAAAAAACTAAAAGTGTAACTAGGGATCTGTCTGTACAGATTTTGAAATTGCAATTATAATGTCCTATTTAGTAGATAAATTAATGTTATTCACATTGTTTGTGTAGTACAAAGTACTACTTTAGTGACACGTAATATATAAGTGATTGCAAGGTTTTTTTTTTCTAGGTTTTACGATTGTCATCACTTCCATATGGCCCTATCTGAAGAAAGTAAGTATACTTGCATTTACACATTCAATGTATACATTGTACTCCAGCTTTACTTTTTATAGGTTCATGCATTACTTGGGAATCAACCCCTCATTTTCTAAAAACTTCTGTTTGATTTACAGGAACAAAGTATATTCTATGCAGTTGCGATTTGAGTGAAGTGAACATTCATTAGCATTGGAAATCTATAAGTTATCTCTGTGCAGTATTGATTCATTGGGCTATGCTTGATTAAAAAACTAGAAGTGAAAAAGGGAAGTACATTAGTTATATGTGCATTTCTAAGAAATGGCAAAGCATCAACCAAAACCTCTTTGAAGTTTTGAGAACGTTAAATATCTTCTCAAACAATATGTTGAGGTTTAAATTCTGTGATTGAATATAGAACCCGTGTTCCTCTTTTCAAATGTGTCCTTACTCCTTTGTGTAGACTTTGCAGAAGTGTGAACACTTAAAGCTAGGGTTATTCAGGGCACATGTGCTTTAAATTAAATAAAAAAAAAATGTAAGCAAAGTTGGCAGATTTTCAACCTGCTTTATATTGTTACAATATCAGTAATATATGTAAATGAACAGGGTTTACTCTTTAAACTTGGACCAAGAAATTACGGTTTATTTGTCAGCAAAATACGCAAAGCGGGTCTTTAGCCGCACCCCACAATGCTCTGGATCTTTCACTGAAAATGACTCTTCCCTGCTAAACTTTTACTTTTTGAATTGTCGCACCTGGTATCAATACGGATACAAAGTCGAGAAGTATTTCCGTCTCAAGCGAGAGGCGGTATTTGACTCTGGTTAAGCCTATCTAAAAGTAGCAGACTTGGAGTGGCCTTGGATGCCAGAATAATAAATAAATAAATATGAGCATAGTCAAACTTTTAGGAGACATTTCTTAGAGAAGGTAACATTTAAATTTTTAATTTAACAATACTATTACAACATTATTTTCCTGTTATCTCTGTAAAGCTGCTTTGAAACAATTTGTATTGTAAAAAGTGCTATATAAATAAAGGTCACTTGACTTGACTTAATATGCCACAACATAACATGCTGAAGTAGGCATAAGAAAATGGAACTTATGAATTATGACAGAATTCAGGAACATGTTGTGAGTTATGACAAAGGAGTTACCTTCTGATTAACCAAATTGAACCGTTTTAGTTCATTTGACAGGCTGTAATAAAACAGCAGCAATTCATGTTAACCTTTTTCAACTTTTAAGCTCACAAGGTGAAACAATTAAGATCAGTTATGCACAGCGTTTTTGTGCTTGCATGGTTGCCTGAGGGCATGGAAAGCAGCCAACCGCAGTGTGAAATCTTACTCTTGTGCTGTGTAGATGCAATTTAAGAGTTGTAGTTTTATTCAGTTACACACAGTAAGCCTGGTTAGTCTGTGACTGTCTTGTAAGTCCATCAATCATGATGTGTGTGTGTTTTTATTTTATTTTTTAGATTGATGACAGTGCAGATGCCAGTTTCTTGGGATGGCTGGTTGCTGCCTATAGTTTGGGTCAGATGGTGGCCTCACCCCTCTTTGGATTATGGTCCAATCACAGGCCTCGGCGAGAGCCTCTTGTCTGCTCTATATTGATCAACATCTCTGCTAACATTTACTATGCCTATGTCTACCTACTTCCCTCACACACAAAATTCACATGCTTTTGTCCCGCACATTTGTGGGCATTGGAGCAGGTAAATAAAATAAAAATAAACATACAATCACACACGCATATAGTACCTGTCAATTTTTTTTAAACATTACAATTTTACATTTTTTGAAAGAAGTCTCTTTTATTTTACCAAAAATACAGTAAAAGCAGGAATTTTGTGAAATAGTATTATAAATTAAAATAACTGTTTCTATTTGAAAATATTTTATTCAGCATCATTACTCAAGTCTTCAGTGTCACATGATCCTTCAGAAATCATTCTAATATGCTGATTTGGTGCTTAAGAAACATTTTTGATTATTAATATCAATGTTAAAAACAGTTGTGCTGCTTACAGGATTCTTTGATGAATAGAAAGTTCAATTAATGGCATTTATTTGCATTTATTTAACAAATGTATTAGCAATTTTTATATATAAATCTTTTGTAACCTTATACATGTCTTAACTGTCACTTTTGATCAAAAATATTGCATCCTTGATGAGTACAAGTATTCATCATTCTCTCTTTAAAAAATATCTTACAACAAATGTTTTAAAATAGAAAACAATTATTTATAATTTTAATAATCACAATAATGCTGTTTTTACTGTATTTTTGATTAAATGCAGTATTGGTGAGCATAAGAGACTTATAAAAAAACAATTTAATATAATGTTAATATAGCAAATACAGATTCAGTAAACAATTATCATCAAGCATAAGGTAAAGTACTTAAATTATTTGCAGTGCTAAGGTGTGTCGTTCTGTCTTGTAGGTAATGTAGCAGTTGTGAGGTCTTATGTGGCTGGTGCCACTTCCCTGACGGAGAGAACAAGTGCAATGGCTAACATGAGCGCCTGTCAAGCTCTCGGCTTTATACTTGGCCCAGGTTTGTGTGAAGTCGAAAGCATTTTACTTACAGATGGCATTTGGTGTGAAATTGGTCTATATAGTAATTTTACAGCTTAGTTTGATAGTGTCTTTATTTTATAATTTCTTTGGGCTAGTTACCATTAAAAAATGATTAAAAGATGTTGACTGCTTTTATTTTTCAGCTCTGCAGGCTGTTTTGTCATTCATCGGAGAGACTGGCGTCAATGTGAAATTTATCCAGCTTCAGGTTAACATGTACACTGCTCCAGCACTGTTGGCGGCCTGCTTTGGGGTCATTAACATTCTACTGGTTATATTAGTCTTGAGGTAATGATTTAACCTTACATACATAATACATTGTTTATATTTTATTTGAGGTCTGTGTATTTTCTCTTCAGTACTTCTATATTTCAACCTATATTTAACCCTGGCACCGTGTTTACACCAGACGTGTCACATTGTGCTGCATATACTAGATGCGACAAAGCGACCGCTGCAAATCCATTTGTCCTTCCTATGAGAAGTATCGCGAGTGTTTGGAGTATCGTAAATAGAACGAGGCATCAGTTTACTGTCGTGTTGTCGTGCCGCATCCAGTGTAGACAACATCACTGATTATAATGGGTTCTATTGTCTTTTGTCGCGTCGAGCCACTCGCGTACGCTGTAGACACTGTGTCAGGCTTACTTCCTATTTGACTGTACTTGAATAAAGCAATGCATAGAATTGAAAGTGTTTAAATTATTTAGGGAGCACTGTGTGGATGACCATGGAAATCATACCCCTGCAATTAACTACACCCAGAAGGTAAGCTATTTTTTTTCTGGTGTAAATGTATTTATAAATATACTTAAGCAGTTTACAGTTGCTTTAGCACGGTGTCCCTGCACAGTGTTTTATAATAATTCATGTAATTATAAAATTTTATGTTGTATTTTGTATTTCTGCCCTCAGAGCGAGTAGAAGTGACTCCTGAAGTAAGAGGTGATATTGACCAGTTTGCAGTGTTAACATCCAACGTCCTTTTCTTCGTTATTCTCTTCATTTTTGCTGTGTTCGAAACGTAAGTGTAGATCCTCAGATCTTGACTCATATTTAAAGTCTAATCAGCTCATATTGATGTGAATGTGTTTGCCTGCAGTATATCTACACCTCTATCAATGGACATGTTTGCATGGACAAGAAAAGAAGCCGTTTTGTATAACGGCATCATATTGGCTGCCATCGGCTTTGAGTCCATCCTCGTCTTCCTGGTGGTAAAGGTGGTTTCAAAACGGTAAAAAAAACCTTTTTGAATAGCTTTATGCTAATTTGATTTCAGTTATTAGACTTTTCCATTTGTCATTGCTGTTTTTAAGAACCTTGAACAATCAGACATGTTTTTGTTTTAGGTCACTTCTCTTCTATTGGGAAAACACATGACACTTGAACACATTTTGAACACATGACTTCCTCTTGTTGCACTTGCAAGGTGATTAATCAGATCTTAGATAAAATCAGTTCTTTTTTTGGCTGTGTTTTTCAGGGTAGGAGATCGGCCACTGCTGCTTGGAGGCTTGGTGCTCATATTTGCAGGGTTCTTTATCTTGTTGCCATGGGGAAATCAATATCCTAAAATACAGTGGACAGGTGAGGTATACGATTAAAGGCCCGTTCACACCAAGAACGATAACTATAAGCATAACTATAAAGATAGCATCCACACCAGCGGAAGATGTTGTTCTGTTTATTCTAAGTGCATGCTTGTCAATGTTTTTATCATTCATCCGCTGGAAAAAGTAATTCTGAAATTGATTCCAATAATAATATTGTTTCTCTGTGCCGTTATCATATAGCTTTGATGTGAACTCTGCTTTTCTTTAATATGGAGAACAATTTTTAGAACTATATCTTGGCGTGAACGAGTATTAACTCTGTAAAGCTTGTTTCCAAATGCAAATACTTATTTTTTTAAATTATTTATTAGTCAGATTGCATTTCTTTTGTTGTTTAAAAAAATAAATTCTTTTATTCAGCAAGGATGCATTAAATAGATCAAATATTTGTGCATCAAATATACATTAAATGTATATTAGATTGATTTCTGAATGATCATGTTACACTGAAGACTGGAGTAATGATGCTGAAAACTCAGCTTTGGAATATATATTAAAATAGAAAACATTTAGGGGTTTGGTTAATTGGGTTATTAAATTGTAATGTCACTGTATTTTTGATCAAATCAATGTAGCCTAAACAAGCAGAAAAAACTTCTTTCTAAAACAATCGTCAAAACCTTTGAAACGGTAGTGTATATTACAGCAGAAGTTTGTGTATATTAAACAAATATAATCCCATAAACAGGCATTCAGAATAACACTATGCCAACAATAAGACCGGCACCCACCCAAGACTTTAACACTTCTCTGGAGCCCACCGGATGTCCGTCCGAACAGACCTGGTGCTTTTTTACTCCTGTAATTCATCTCGCACAGTACATCACCGCTGACATCCTAATCGGAGTGGGCTATCCGACCTGCAACGTAATGTCCTACACTCTATACTCAAAGATACTGGGCCCCCAACCTCAGGTACAATACGTTCTCTTGCAAAACACTGAATCTCAAACTAAAGTAACATGATGATTAATTAAAGTTCATGCTATTTATTCTCTTCCCCAATTGTGTGTGAACTCAGGGGGTTTACATGGGCTGGCTGACAGCATCAGGAAGTGGTGCGCGGACCCTCGGGCCTGTGTTCGTCTCTCACGTCTACACCCTCCTGGGACCCCGATGGGCCTTCAGTGTCATATGTGGCATGGTATTAGCTGCAGTCGTTCTCCTCAGTGCTATGTACAAACGACTCATCGCCTTCTCCATACGCCATAGAAGGATAGAAGAATGATGCTGTGACTGACAGGTGCCTCCAACTACTAAAGGACAGTTTAGTAAAGATGAAGAAAACAGCCACTTATACACCTGTGAATTACATTTTTTAGACAAATGTGGAGCGTTCATAATCATGAATCCTTTAAGTAGATCGTCTTCCATGTAAATGTAAATATTTTTACTTTATATCCCCTATATATTGACCTCCCATTGTTACCTTAACTGTTAATTAACTACTATTGGAACAGGATGACATGGATCTCGTTACCATTTAAAACGCATTGACAGTATCTAAACAGGCCCATGTGAACTGCAGTATTAAACATGTTTGGTAGCTATGCCGGTTATGAAGCATTGCAGATTATAACGCCTATTCGGCAATTATGATTGTTTTTGGTTTTAATAATCCTTTAAATAACTTTAATTCTTGACGTTGTAAAACGTTAACAAATGTGACAGCTTGAAGTTTCTTTCTAAAACACTAAGCAATAATGTACACTAGATGCTGAGCGTTACTTGACTTTGGGTGCATCCTGAAGGTTAACACAATCACTGGTGATTTATAACAAGACTACCGTACTTTATTTGAAATTCACACCAAATGCTTTGTGTTGATGAGTTCAAGCACAATATGGATATTTCTTGAAAATGAGCAATAAATTGTTAATTTTAATGTTTAAAAACATGAATGTATGATATGCTTTTCTGGGATTTGTTTCTTTAAATGCATTCAAATTATATTTACAAGGAATCGTTTTTTCCTTTTGATAAGTACAGAAATGACATCCATTCCAATAATGCAATAATTGTATTCAAACGTTTTATCCACCGATCGTCACTGTTTGAGCCACATAAGCTGGAACAAAGCTTCTTTGAACCGTTACTCCAGATCGTTGACTAGGTTTGTTCACAATGTGTTCATTGAACTGGGTACATTCTAGTGTAGGATATGCTTGTGACAATGACAAGATGCATAAATAAAACAGCAAAAAGACAACCGTTGCTGTACATGCACAATAACCTTCCGGGATACATGTAGGTTTAACACCAGTTTATCGCTTCACACTTTTGATCTCGCAGTTTGTACTTGTGATGCAATTCTCAGCAGCCACAAAACCATCGTTCCCATAATGCACTGCGTGTGAGATCATTTAACTGTTCTTTTCTTTTTGTTCTTAGCTGTGGATTTGCCGGTAATGTGTTTAGACAGGCCTCGAGCTCCACGGCCACCAGGCAAAGGCATTCTGTTGGCAGAACGTGTGTTAGAAGAGAATCATACAATTATAATAAAAGACTTGAAGAACCAGTTTGTATTAGTGCTTACTTCTCTTACATTAAAGGGTAACTAAACCCTAAAACAACTTTTTTTTAGTTAATATCTGTAAGACGTGGTTTATTAATGCTGTTCATTGAGTACATTTTTTGGATGTAATGTACGGGGCTAATTTGCTAATTCTGTGTATACTAAATGAGGCAAGGGTGTAGTTACATTCAAGCTATTTTGAGGCATGACGAATTTTTTTTTCACAGGAAAAAACTTTTAAATATGTAATTTTGGTGATCAAAGATGACTTTTAAAGGGCACCTATTATGGCATTTAAAATGTTCCTAATATTGTTCTGGGAGTCCCCAACAACAGTTTTACATGCATGCAATGACAAAAAACATTTTTGTTGTCTTATAATATGCATTTATTTTTATCTGATTTCCTCACCGACTCGCAAATATTCGTTCAACGACTCATTTTTCCAAACCCCGCCTTTGCGTGACGCTAATCGGCGGTAATTGGTCAGACGACCCAGTCAGTTATTGTTTGCATTAGCCCAAAGCTTAAACATATTGATAAAGCACTGCAGTACTACAATACGCTCTATTCTTTATGACAACTCCAATAACAACGACAAACATTTTACATATTTCCAAAAAATTTACATTGGAGACCTAGAAGCTGCGCTGAGTGTAACTTACACAACAAAAAAAAAAACTTATTGAGCATGCTACAAAACACATAAAAGCAACAATTATCAATAATACTTACAGCTTGTGATTCGGGTGAGGAAGCTGATCCAAATAAACTTGGTACTGAACCTTCCATCAGTATCAACCGGCTCGCGAATCCACAATTTTATGCATTTTATGCAAAAAGCATTTATGTTTGTAAGCAATCGTCATTAAAATGACGCGAACACAGCACAAGGTTCAGGCTATACTTATGTGGTATAGTTATAACTTATAAATATAAACTCTAGCCACTGATTCTTCACATGCTCGTCCCTGGGCAGTGAAAAAAAAAAAAAGGTCGCTTTTGATTCGCACTTCAGAACACAGCGTCGACATTACGTTTTCAAGTTTCCCCTGGTGTCTGTGTGGCCCGCGCAATGAGTGGGCGCGGCCAATTTGATAATTTTTCGTCTTGACGTCACGACGAAAAGGAAAATGACTCATTCAGGCCTCCAGACTGCGACCAAATGGTCGCATTTCGCGACAAAATTTGAGAGTGTGCGACTGAATTTTACATCCAGTCGCACATGTGCGACCAGTAAATGTGTCCCTTTTTTTTTTTTTACACGTTAAACGTGGAAGGGGCTTATCAATGAATCCGGAAAGTGTGAGAAGAATAGGGAATGTCCACTGTAAGTGGCTAATGTGTGGGGGGATAATCGAGGCGCGCGTTTAAACGTCGGTGGGAAGGAGACGGAGACAACCGTCTGAGCAAGAGCAAGCAAACTATTGACTCGTTCTTCCGACCTGCGGCTAGTGTGCCAGTTAAATTCACTTGCTGGCTTCCCAAATAATACATTACAAGAGCGATAATCAAAAAAACGTGAACAAAACGATTACTCTTTGTAAACACTGTTCACGTGAGTGCCAATGCTCGAACATGACCTGTCATTTACACCGTCATCACCCGGGAGTTGATAGCGCACGAGCGCAGGCGAGACCTGAACTGCAGACGTTACCATCGGTGTTTAAACTAAACTCATTAAGTTTTGCCAATGTAAACATTCAAGAGCAAGACGCGAAAGAGAACTCGCGTCTAGAAGATTTGTGCGCGTGTGTGTGTGTGTGTGCGCGTGTGTGTATGTGTAGGCTACTCATCTCAGACAGCGCGCAAATATTGAGTTCCCTTTCAAGGCTACGGAACTTCGACATTACGGATGTCGTATATGGGAACTCTCTCTCATCCTTCACTTCCGCTGAAATCTTATTGGCTAACGCCAGCAACGCTGGCCAATTGACGCAAATATGCAAATACTGAAACCCCGTTGCAGTATAATGTAAGTGCAGCGTCAATTCCTCCTCAGAATCTCTCTCTTCACGCTCAAATCGTGTGCTAGAAAGCTGATACTACTACTACTTGGATTTTTGCTATCGTTGAAGGTGCACCGGAGATACCTGAACTGTCTCCAGCATCCGATGGCGACCGTCTGCAATTTATGCTCGGGCCCCATAGTGCCCCCCGACCTGCACCTGTTCTGCATCGCGTGCATGGGGCTGGCCCACGCGGAGTCGGCCCTCACGGACGAAGGGTCCTGCGACTTCTGTGCGGACATGCCCCTCCGAGCCCTCAAGGCCAGGCGAGACGAAGCTCGCACTGCTGCGGGGATTGGGCCTGCTGCCGCCACCGAGCCGCTGGCAGGCCCCCCCAACCGCAGAGTCGAGGTTCGACCCCCGGTGAGTTTTCCGGACCCTTCGTTTCATCCTCCCTGCGACGTCGCTGACTTCGTGTCCTTCGGGGTGAGTGAGGAGGACGACTCTATGTCCTTGTCGGCCTCCGAGAACGACCACGGTGCGGAGCAGGCCGCCCCTCTGGCACCCACGGAAGAGACCCCCGCGGATCTGCAGGAAGAGCTCTTCCGTATCCTCTTGAAGGCCGTCGAGGAACTGGATTTATCCTGGAAGGCTCCCGACGAGCCCTCAAAGAGCAAGTTGGACGCGTGGTTCCTCCAATCGAGCCGCCGTCAGGCCGCTTCGAAAAGGGGAACCCCGTTCTTTCCTGATGTGCACGAGCACGTGGTGAAGTCGTGGGTGGCCCCGCAATCGGTGCGCACCCTCACTTCGACCCAGGCCATGTTCCCCCCCGTGGACGAGGCGGGGGACCACGGCTAACTCCGCATCCCTCCTGTCGAGGAGACCGTCGCTGCACATCTTTGCCCGTCAGCTCCCGCCCTGGGCTCAGACCGCAGCCTGCCGTCCCGAGCCTGCAGGTTTACGGCTCACCAGGCTAACAAGGCCTACGGCGCCGCGGGGGATGCGGTTTCTGCACTACACGCTATGGCCGTTCTTCAAGTGCTGCCGGCCAAGCGATTGAAATCTCTGGATGGCGCCGCCTCTGTCGACGCTGACGCCATCCGAGACCTCCGTTCGGCAACGGACCTCGCGCTCCTGGCCACGAAGCGCTCGGCCCAGGCGATTGGCCGTTCGATGGGGTATTTGGTGGTCCTCCACAGACACCTGTGGCTCACCCTATCGGACGTGCAGGAGGCGGACAGGAAGACGCTGCTAAACGCACCGATCTCCCCTGATGGCCTGTTCAGAGATGCCGTGGAGAAGGTCACCGAGCGGTACTCCGAGACTCAGAAGGCGGCGAAGGCGATGAGCCATGTGATCCCTCGGCGAGCGCCGCCGCCGCAGCGCCCTCGCTCTCGCTCGTCTTCCGCCTCGGGGCGCCAGTCCCAGGCTGCGGCCAGACATCAGCCAGCCTCCCGCCCGGGACCGGATGCCCGTAAAGGCCGACACGGGCAGTGGCAGGGAACGGGAAACAAGAGACCGGCTCAGAGGAGCCCGCGCAGAAAACCCGCCGCGTCCCCAGCGAGGCCCAAGCAGTCGTCCTGACCGCTCGGGCAAGAGGAGAGGAGAGCGCACGGATGGCCCCGCTTCCAAGCGGCGCGCTCTAGAGCACGCGGTCCCTCTGCGTTCGGCGAGCGACGCGTGCAGTCATGTTGTGAATGTTGTGTGTTGTTCAATAAAGCAAATTACTTCTTCACAAACAGAGCTTTTTTCTCCTCTTGCACTTCACACTGTGTTACCCGCCCTGTCTTCGAGCAGCGCAGAGTCACGGTCATTAACTATAAAGGCGCCTCGCGGGAAGCGCGAGGTGTCTATCCCCAGCCCTCACATAGCGGCGATGACCGCAGGTCTAGACCGGCCCACACTCAGTCGTTTCCTCACGGCGTGGGAAGCTATTCCGGGCATCTCGCCGTGGGTGCTGAATGTAATTCGACACGGGTACACACTTCAGTTCAAACGCAGACCACCCCGCTTCCGCGGCGTAATCCAGTCGTTAACTTTGCCCCAAAATGCTCATGTACTGAGGCAGGAAGTGTACAGTTTACTCGACAAGGCTCTCGCGCAGTCGAGGGAGACATTGGTCGGCCATGTGGAAGCCCTACTTCGCCATTTGAAAACGCTTGGTTTGAGGGTAAACGTCCAAAAAAGTGTGCTCACACCGAGCCAAACTACCACATTCCTGGGAGTATGCTTGGACTCAGTGAGTATGAAAGCGCGTCTCTCCCCCGAACGAGCGGAGGCTCTGACTTCTTCGCTAGGTCTCTTCAGACCTGGCAGGCTCGTCCCTCTGAAAGAGTTTCAGAGGCTATTGGGGCGGATGGCAGCCGCTTCGTCAGTGTGTCATCTGGGACTGCTACATATGAGACCGCTTCAGCACTGGCTGAAAGCGCGCGTCAACCCGAGCGCGTGGCACTCCGGCCGCAAGCGCATTATGGTCAACCGTGTGTGCGCCCGTGCCCTGGCCCCGTGGAAGAACCCGGATCTCTACAGTTCAGGTGTCCCTATGGGTATAGTGACGCGACGCGTGGAGGTCCTGACGGACGCTTCGTCCACCGGGTGGGGAGCGGTCTGCCTGGGCAAGCCCGCCTCCGGTCGGTGGTCGGAGAGGCAGATGGTGTGGCACATAAATCGCTTGGAACTGGAAGCGGTCTCTCAGGCCCTAAAAGTTTTCCGGTCTCGGCTGGAACAGCGGCATGTGTTGATTCGAACCGACAACACTTCTGTGGTCTCTTACATCAATCGCCAAGGCGGTTTGCATTCCAGGGACCTATTCAAGCAGGCGGAATCTCTCCTGCTGTGGGCGGATCGGTTCTTTCTCTCGGTGAGAGCGACACACATCCCCGGTGTTCTAAATCGGGGGGCGGATATGCTCTCGAGGAACGGGATTCCTCAAGGGGAATGGAGGCTTCACCCCGGGACGGTTCAACTGATATGGGATCGTTTCGGCAGAGCGGAGATCGACCTCTTCGCGACGAGCGAGAACGCGCATTGTCGGATGTTTTTCTCGCTGTCCCGTTCCCCCCGGGAGATGGACGCGCTAACTGCGCGATGGCCGTCTTGATGAGTATCCAGACAGTCGTTTATGCCTTAAGTGAACTTATATGGACAAGAAAGACACACTGAGAATCGATGTAAGCCTACTGAATCAGAATTGAATAGCTTTTGTAAATTTAATAAGGATTAATCTTTAATTTATATAGTCAAATATGCAATGCTATTTTACATTTGATTATTTTATTAAATTGTGCAAAATCAGGGAGGAAAAGGCGGCGGTGACTCTAGTGGCCCCGTACTGGCCGAATCAGCCCTGGTTCGCGGACTTGGTAGAGTTACTAACGGAGCAACCGTGGGAAATTCCGCTCAGGAAGGACCTACTGTCTCAGGCGAGCGGATCGATTTGGCATCCCAGCCCCGGGCTGTGGAGGCTCCATGTGTGGCCGCTGCAGGGACGCTGAGCGGGATCGATGTGCTTCATTCGCGGGTTCAAAATACCATCGCGGAAGCGCGAGCCCCATCTACCCGGCGCCTGTACACTCTGAAGTGGGGTGTTTTCTCTAAATGGTGTCAGGATATCGGTTTAGACCCAGCGAACTGCTCGGTGTCGGATATTCTACGCTTCCTTCAGTACAGAATGGACGAAGGGAGCCTGCCATCCACCCTGAAGGTATACGTAGCTGCTATTGCTGCGTTTCACCCGCCTGTTGATGGACAGTCTATCGGTAGACATGCGTTGGTGACTCGGTTCCTTAAAGGAGCTAGGAGATTATGCCCTGCACGGCCGCCTTCCGTGCCGCCTTGGGATTTGACTTTGGTCTTGGAAGCTTTGTCACGACCGCCCTTTGAGCCCTTAGTGTCGATTGCAGTTAAGGAGCTTTCGATTAAAACGGCGCTGCTTCTCGCTCTCGCTTCGGCGAAGCGGGTTGGGGATTTACAGGCTTTCTCTGTCAGCGAAGATTGTATTCGCTTTGGCCCCGGAAACTGTAACGTGACTCTCAGACCGAGGCCGGGTTATGTCCCTAAATCGCTCAATACCCCGTTCAGGGCGCAGATTGTTTCTTTGCCTGCCCTGTCTGTGGAGCCATCGACCTCTCTAGGTTCGGATGCTCAAAGTGCTATCTGCCCAGTCAGAGCGCTCCGGGAGTACATCTCTCGCTCGGCTGCTTTCCGAAGCTCGGACCAGCTATTTGTGTGCTTTGGTGGATGCAATAAGGGACGGGGAGTCTCTAAACAGAGGCTTGCTCACTGGATTGTGGACGCTATTGTTTTGGCTTATGACTGTATGGGACAGGAATGCCCCCTCAATGTTAAGGCCCATTCGACCAGGGCGATCGCCTCTTCGTGGGCCTGGACTAAGGGTATGTCTATTCAGGATTTATGTCTTGCGGCTGGCTGGTCTTATCAGAATACGTTCGCCAGGTTTTACAAGTTGGATTTACCCTCTGTGGCGTCTCAAGTGCTTTCGGTGAGTTGAATTCTTGCACAGCATTTAGAGCTCTCTGCGCTTTGCTCATGAGTTGTTCTGTGTGCTTATGTGTATTAAGACTGTTGTCACCGCTATGCGTTGGCCTTATTTTACTGTTGTTGTTGCCCTGTTGGTCTACAGTGCAGACTTCCCCCGTTTATACTGCTCGGGATATGCAAATTCTGACAGTGTTTTGTGAGTTTGTGATTCGTCCCCTTGGACCTATCAGAAGTTAGAGGCTCGCTATTGGCCAGTCTCGTCCTATCACAATGCTGGCGTTCTGGGGGGGCGGTGTCGGGGTTTTGTATTGGGTTCTGTTCTGTGGTTTGCTTCTTCCACGGCGGGATTCTATACAGTTCCCATATACGACATCCGTAATGTCGAAGTTCCGTAGCCTTGAAAGGGAACGTCTCCGGTTACTTACGTAACCTCGGTTCCCTGAAAGGCAAGGAACGAGACATTACGCTCGCCGCCGTGTTCGCTATTGATTTGGCGTTCTGTTCGATTCTGAGGAGGAATTGACGCTGCACTTACATTATACTGCAACGGGGTTTCAGTATTTGCATATTTGCGTCAATTGGCCAGCGTTGCTGGCGTTAGCCAATAAGATTTCAGCGGAAGTGAAGGATGAGAGAGAGTTCCCATATACGACATCCGTAATGTCTCGTTCCTTGCCTTTCAGGGAACCGAGGTTACGTAAGTAACCGGAGACGTTTTCTTTCAAGTCTTGCACTTGAATGGACAAATTCACACAAAAAGTATGTCAACATGTCCGTCTTGATGAGTATCCAGACAGTCGTTTATGCCTTAAGTGAACTTATATGGACAAGAAAGACACACTGAGAATCGATGTAAGCCTACTGAATCAGAATTGAATAGCTTTTGTAAATTTAATAAGGATTAATCTTTAATTTATATAGTCAAATATGCAATGCTATTTTACATTTGATTATTTTATTAAATTTCTGTACCTGTAAACTAATGTTAGACCTACCTGAAAAGCATCGTTTATTTTATTAGTGTCTTTGCTCTATTGTATTTATTTGTGCTTTTGCTTGTGGTTAGATTATTTGTTCATATTTTCTTTATTTTATTTGACATTAGTCTTTTTTTCCCTGAACATAGCACATACCGAATCATACCGAAACCGTGAACCTAAAACCGTGATACAAACTGAACCGTGAGATATTTGAAACGTTGCAGCCCTAGTACAGTGTCACAGTTGGAAGATGATTCAGAGTGAGAGGTTTTTGTGGCGAAAAAGGCCAAACCCACCATTTTCGGGAAGACTGTCTGCGAGAATTCAGCTGGTTGAGGTAGTACTGTAAGGAGACGAATTCCATGAACTGCGAATGTTGCAGTCGCTACCCCATAACTGCGGGGAATACGAAGTTTGACGACAGTGCAGGCACTTCAGTTTAAACACAATACGCTAGTTAAACACAATCTTAGCCTCAAGTATAGAGTGCGGTGACATGTTAATAAATCAAAAAGCAACGCCACTGCCGGTTCCTTTTAAAAGACAAGGTTGTAACGTTAAATCAGAGCGCAAAGGCATTGTAATTTCTGCATCTATTATCAAAGTATTTATTAGTAATACACTGGAAATTACTAGAAATGTGAATATTTGGTTAGTATGTTGATTTACGGTGTGTGCTCCTAAATTTTCTGGTTGTGCCCTAAAATTTTCAGTTGGGGGCAACTGTGCTCCTAGTGAAAAAAGTTAGTCTGGAGCCCTGTCATTGGAAAAACGATTCATTAAATTAACTCAGAGTCGACTCGTACTTTTGAGAGACAATAACTTTTTTTACGGTGAACTTTCATATATAAAACTTTGCAGGATGTCTATGTTACACACTACATGAAAGGTAATTTTCAAAATTCCATAATAGGTACCCTTTAAGGCAGGTGTGCCCAACCCTGCTCCTGGCGATCGACTGTCCTGCACAGTTCATCTCCAACCCTAATCAAACACACCTGAAGGTCTTCAATTAAGGTCTTAACAACCAATTAAGGTATTCAGGAGTACTTGAAAATTAAAGGCAGGTGTGTTTGATCAGGGTTAGAGATAAACTGTGCAGGACAGTCGATCGCCAGGAGCAGGGTTGGGCACACCTGCTTTAAGGGATACAATTATTGATTACAGGGGACGGGGCTTTAAATTAAGAGGCATTTTTGTTGATATTTCAAATTAGTTTCTATTTTCCTTTTTATTCAAATGTTTTGCCAATTCTTTTCTGGTTTAAAAAAAATATCTGTATAGTTTTTTATTCATTTTTTATTTCAGATGTAGTTATTTTAGTACACGATAAACTTAATGAAAATGAGAAATGTTCTTAAAGTAAGTTTGTTTTTTAAATATTTTATTTCGAATAATAAAAACAATTTAATGGTTTTAGTTAACTATAATAATCTTAGTTTATACTCACCGTTTATTGTGTTTCTTAGGGCAGGCTCTAAGTTTGTGTTTTTGGCTGCCACAATTAAAACAGCCACTTTGGCTCTGACCACAAGGGTGATCAGGGAGAGCACAGTGACCACATGAAGAACAATGGTGCCATGCTGGAGAGAGAAAGAAAGCAGAAAAATGTGGTGAGAGCAAGGAATAAACATTAGGAGACATCAGTTTAAGTGAATTCAAATTTGCTTACAAGGCTTCACACACCGCCCACATTCATCACAGTGCCTCCATTCTCGGCCATCCTGAGAGATGAATAGGGAAATGTCAATAATTTACTCCTATTCCATATACTGAATTAGACATCAGCATTTACCTTTGATGGGCATGTGTCACACTTAGGGCAGTGTTTGTTTCCTGCTGACACAAACCTCTCACAAACACTGCAAAATCTGCGAAGGATTGAAAAATTTAAACCACCTCAATCAATACAGTACAGTTAATACAGCATTTACAGCAAGCAAGTTTAAAAAAAATAATCAAATGAACGATTAAGGGCATGTGTCACCCATATAATGCATTTAAAATCTGCATACGAGATCAGTTTGTAAGCTTATACAACAGTAAGAACATAATATGTTTTAATTAAAACAACATTGTACCTGATCATAAACTTCTCAAAGTTTTGAATGTAACATTTACCCAGTTTTTATTCATTTAAAGTTTACATGGACTATGAAAAATCACTTTTTTTCCCAATAGTCCTGAAAAACTTTATTTGAATATATCATTATATGAAAGACAAGAATATGTAATCTGTAGAAAATATGTATGTAATGTAAAAAAACGTCAATATTACACTGTTTTTCCCAATAAAATTTCAGAAGAAAAATTATTTTCTCATGCTGCAATGATTTATCAATAGACGTGCATGCATATTCATGCTTATTAACACAATTCAGTCAAACAAGTGTGTACGATATGGGTAAAGGGTGCATTTTTATTTCAAAACTATATCTCTTTCGGGACAAAACAAACCCTGAATGCATTATGAAGAGATGTGTTTTATGTGCACCTGTAACCTTCGTCCTCTGGTAGAATTATATCTTTAGGGCACAGATTAGTGAAAAGGCGAACAGGTGACTGCTTACGGCCCTTCTTTCCATGTTTGTACAGAGGGTGATTATCATAATCAACCTGAGATTGAAGAACAAGACTTTGACAACCACACCCAGTAAATGAGTCATTATATTAATTAACGTTTGTATAACATGATATTCCTATAATACCTGGTAATCCAGCATAGAGAAGGAGGGAAAACACTCAAGGATACGGGGCTCAAAGAAATATGGGAAGATCCAGATCATTGGCATCTCAGCTGCATCGCTCACTAAAAATGATTAAAACAGGTAAGAATGATAACAGATTATGTCTCTGAGTCAACTTCTCTTGGACATTTAATCATCCTCATGCCATTCCAAACCTGTAGGACTTTATTTTTTCCTTGGTATGTAAATAAAGAAATTACAACAAATTGTGCGGGTTGATTATTTTTGTAACTACAATTTACATCTATGCATTTGACAGAAAAAACCCCACTTAGGAATAGAAATAGATTGTTTCTGAAACTTTTTTTTAATATTTACTCACCCCTCATTCCAAAGGAAACATGTATGACTTGAGTTAAGTACTCCCATGGATCATAAAATTAGAAATTATGGTGAATTGTGTTGGTCGCTTCTTTTACATGTATTTACAAAACTTCAAACAGCAAAAGTACCATAAAAACAATTTTAAAGTGGTCCTTATCTTCTGAAGCCATATGATTGGGTGTGAGGAAAAAGACAGACCAGCATAATTCTACTTTCTTTCATTAAAGGATTAGTTCACTTTAAAAAAAAACTTTTGCTGATAATTTACTCACCCCCATGTCACCCAATATGTCCATGTCTTTCTTTCTTCAGTCGAAAAGAAATTAATGTTTTTGATGAAAACATTCCAGGATTTTTCTCCATATAATGGACTTCACTGGTATCCAAATGACAGGTGACAATGACAAATGTTCAAGGTCCAAATGACAGTTTCAGTGCAGCTTCAAAGGGCTTTAAACGATACCAGACGATGAATAAGGGTCTTATCTAGCGAAACCTTCGGTCAATTAAAAAATAAATAAAAAAGTTTAAGTTTTATTAGCACAAATGCTCGCCTTGCTCTGTTCTGTGATGCACGTTCATGACTCTCCTGTTCGAACTCGTTCATCAAAATGAACGAGTCTTTTTTCGAGCCATTTCGTTCATTCAACGAACGAAATGAACTAAATGACTCAAAAAAAGATTCGTTCATTTTGATGAACGAGTTCGAACAGGAGATTCACGAACGTGCATCACAGAACAGAGCAAGGCGAGCATTTGTGCTAATAAAACTTAAACTTTTTTATTTATTTTTTAATTGACCGAAGGTTTCGCTAGATAAGACCCTTATTCATCGTCTGGTATCGTTTAAAGCCCTTTGAAGCTGCACTGAAACTGTCTTTTGGACCTTGAACCGTTTGGTTGCCATTGAAGTCCATTATATGGAGAAAAATCCTGGAATGTTTTCATCAAAAACATTAATTTCTTTTCGACTGAAGAAAGAAAGACATGGACATCTTGGATGACATGGGGGTGAGTAAATTATCAGCAAAAGTTTTTTTAAAAGTGAACTAATCCTTTAAGAGGGATAGTTTACCCAAAAAAATTTATATTGGTAACCAGACAGTTGATGGCACCCATTGACTTCCATTGTAGGGAAAAAAATGGTTACCATCATTCTTTAAAATATCTTATTTTGTGTTCAACAGAAAAGAAAGAAACTCATACAGGTTTGGAACAACTTGAGGGTGAGTAAATAATGACAAAATTGTCTTTTTGGGGTGTAAACTAACTGTTGTAAAAATGAGTAAAGCATACATATAGTAATGCATTATGTTTCAAAGTTAAACATGCACAAGTTGTTGCAAAAAAAAAGTTGAATTAAAATTTAGTTGCTTATACCTTTATTATGCTTTTTCCAGGTCATCGACATCTGAGAGAAACTGTTGGCTAGCGGCTTCACTAGGCCTCCAAAAGGGGGGTCTGTTACCATGACTACCTTGGCTCCTCCCTCCTCACGCAGAAAGTCTTGAAAAAACGTGACCGCTTCCTGCACAGTAGCATATCATGATTTTTTCAGAATGTAAAAGAGGGACCACATTTGACGTCAAAGGAGGTTTGGTTTTTACCTCATCATCAAAGAAGTGATGGTTGAACATGTTATAGTGGCAGAATTCATCCTGACCAAAAAACTGGCAGTACCTAAGAGGTCAAAAAAAAAAAGAGGTTGATAACTGCAAAATGCATACAACGCACTACATAAATACAAGTGTCAACATGCATTTAAAAACAGCTAAACAAAACCCACAATCTGCAGTTACAGTATTTCCAAACCCTGCAGGTCAGCAAGTCTGGAACTGAGAAGACATAATTCTGTCAGTCACAAAACAAAGTGAAAGTGTGTGTGCACACACATACACATATGCAGCAGGCTTTGGCATGTTAAAAGGGGCTACACACCTTTTTCAACACATTCCACAGAAGAACATAGAAGTGCTTGCAGGAGAACAACCACCAAACACATTCACTAATTCTCATCAATTTCTTTGGTAAGTTGTTTTATTGCATTATTTTATTGCGTAATATAATTCCAGTGGCATGAAGCACTAAGAGCACAACTATTTTACATCTTCAAAAAGTTCAAACTTTTTATAGCACTGTTAGAACGTTTAACTTGATAGTGGGCCAATGTTAATACATACAGCATATGTGGAGGCAGCTGAAAAGTATTCTTAGTATTTCTTTGTTTTAAGGTATGAAATGTAAATGCATTTTTGGCATCCGGTTATTTTCTAGTAAAGGCTAGATTTTTTTGTGCGTTAACAAGAAACAAGTAGCTGCATGTATTCTGATAAAATATAACTTTTAGTATTTGCATTTCATGCATTAGTTACTACAACCGTGCATACTGACAAAATTGTGATAATTAAAAGCTACTAATGTGAATGTGATGTTTATGATGTTTCCTAAATGAGCTGCATATCAACTCCCATTATGCTCAGAGAACTTAAAGAGATGGCAGAGGAAGACTTCAGGCCTCTATCAGAAGAAATCAGTTCCTTCTGTCTGGCTACCGAAGCTCGTTCAGGGCCACAAGTCACCCAGCCCTTTCCACGCTCTCCAAAACTGATCAGGAGAACTGGAGCCATCTCCCCAAAACCCGCAGAGGTAATGATAGATCTCCTAAACTGCCAAACAAAATTAATAAGCTGATAATGAAGTCATGAGACAATCTACAAGGACAACATAAGAATGTAGTTATGCTAGAAATAAAGGTAGTTAGTTTAAGGTTGAACATAAGTTCATGGGCTGCAAACATGAAGAACCAATTATAAGACATACACTACTGTTCAAAATTTGGGGTCAATATACAACTTAAAATAACTGTTTTCTATTTTGAATATATTTTAAAATGCAATTTATTCCTGTGATGGAACTTAGTCTTTCATGATCTTTCATCATAAATAATTCTAATATGCTGATTTGGTGCTTAAGAAACATTTCTAATTGTTATCAGTGTTGATTAAATGTACACTGCTTAATATTTTTGTGGAAATAGTAATGCATATCTTTTCAGGATTATTTGATGAATAGAATGTTTAAAAGAAAAGCCTTTTTTGAGATGGAAATCTTTTGCAACGTTATAAATGTTTTTTACTGTCACGATTTAATGCTTACTTGCTGAATAAACATTAATTCCAGAATTTAAAAAAAATCATACTTTTGAACAATAGAGTAAGTGTACAGTAATAATTTTTTTTTTTAAATATATAAAAATGTGGTCATACTTTGCTTAGGGTCCATTTTCCACTATTAACTACGACTTTTAGCTCAATAAACTCCTAATCACTGCTTATTAATAGTTAGTAAGGTAGTTGTTTAGTTTAGATATCGTGTAGTATTAGGGATGTAGAATATGATTATTCAGAATAAGGGAATAATAAATGCTTTATAAGTACTAACAAACAGCCAATATCCTAGAAATATACATGCTAATAAGCAACTCGTTAATAGTCAGAATTGGATCCTAACTAAAAAAAATGTGTAAACAGCTACCAGTCTTGTTGGAGGACTTAAAGAAGGAGAAGAAAAGAACAGAGTGTCATCTGGAATCTATTAAAAAGAGGCAAGCCAACCTTAATGTGAGTGAAATTCTATTTTTAGAATTTGATTTGATCTTGAAAAATAGATGACTGGTGGTTGAAGGAAATGGTTTGGTAACACCAGCCAAATAAGTTTGTTTCAGAGGCAGGGGAAGCTATTATTATTATTATTTTGATTTAAAGACAATATTTTTTATCTCTCCAAAGAATGATTTATAATGATATCAGGAAAGTAGATAGACTGAAGTTCTACCTGAATGTGATAAAGCCTCAGCTACTATAAATGTTAAATAACTGATGAATCCTACATCTCTGCTGAAGACGAGTTCAGAGGCGATGAAGCAGCAGGTACAGGAGTGTTATGAAGAGCTACATATGGCTCTGCAGGAAGATGAACAGGCAGTTCTGGACATGATAGAGCAAGACCGCCGGGAGACCGGCAGTAAACTAAACCGAATTCTTCAAGACTGGAATCAGCACCTTGGTCTCCTGCAGAAACACATCAGCGCTATGCAGTCAGCTCAACAGAGCCCTGCAGAGTCCATGAAGCAGGTAACAGTCAAAGACGAAACACGCATTTCATGTTGTTGTAATAATCTTGTTGAAAAAAAAAACAAAAAAAAACAGGGATCACTCATATTGTCTTCTGGATGTTCTCTGCTTTCAGTCGTTTCCTGAGGATTTTACGTAAGGCCATCTTTTTCCATTATATGAATGGCAGATTTTGTGAAATGTCCTTAATATAAATATATATTGACAACCTAATTGTATGTCAAAACAATATGCATTTCACCTTCTTTTCAATAGCAAACATGCTGTACATTACAATATAAGAAATGCAACATCTACTATGAATGCAATTAACTATATAATTCAAACGCATCTTCCGGCTAGATTGACTAGCTGTCGTAAGAAAATAGACCCAGCTGAAGAGGAGATCAAAATGAACGAGGAGAGGATCCAGAAGCTCAAGAAAGTTCTTAGGAACATCTCAAAAGATCTGAAAGCCCAGCTACAACGAAAGAGCCTGCTGCTGGGTACAAAACACTCTCAGTCCATAAAACCCAGCATTTTGTTGTACTAAAAAAGTTCATGCAAAATCTATTTTGGATATATACTGTATATATTTAAACTATATTATACATAATAAAAGTTTATGCAGAAATACATATAAACATTTAATATTGTATATACTACCATTCAAAAGTTTGAGGTTGGTTTGAAGTTTAAAAAAGTTAATACTTTTATTAAGAATGGATGCATCTACTTAAACAAAAGTGACATAAAAAAAAAAACCTTTTATAAACTTTTCTATTCATCGAAGAATCCTGAAAATAAATGTCATGACTTTTATGCAGCACAATTAAGTTTTGCCATCACAGGAATACATTTTAAAATATATTAAAATAGAAAAGTTATTTTAAATTGTTATAATATACTATTTAAATAATAAATATTTTAATTTAAATTTGATCAAATAAATGCATCCTTGGTGAATGTAGAGGAAAAAATCGTACGGTTGAACAGTACAATTTTAAAAATATATATAGACTATAAAAATATATAGACTTTTTATAAATACTATTTAATATAGTATACAGTATTATTGTAAGGATTAGCTAATATGTAACAAGCAATGCTCAGAATACATAATTGAACCATGCTGTGGGTAAATCAGCTGTTTATGAATATTCTTGCATTTCTTCTCGACAGACTCCTCTAATGTGGCGATTGACAAACTGACCTGTCACAAACAGATCAAGGTGACCTCAGAAGGACGGGGCCTGTCCCTTTCCACAGAGGAAGGCTGCGTTCCCAATGAGCCTCTAAGGTTTGATCGGTTATTCTGTGCCATGGGCTCTGTAGGTTTTAAATCTGGGCAGCACTACTGGGAGGTGGACGTGCACTGCTGCCCATCATGGGCTGTGGGAGTGGCTTACGGGAGCCTGCAACGGAGAGGCCGAGACAAAGCGGCCAAACTTGGACGGAACAAGTGCTCTTGGAGTCTCGAGTTTCAGGATGGGCATCTCATGGCCTGGCACAATGATCGACACGTGGAGCTACCCGTCACAGCAGCACGGGCAGCACCGAACAGGGTGGGGGTGTTTGTGAAATATCACAAGGGTCACGTGGTGTTTTATGATGCTGAGACTATGAGAACGCTGCAGGAGTTTTCAGCAGTGCAACCAGCGGTGTTTGACAGAGCTTATCATCAGTTTATTGAGCCTCTCTACCCAGCTTTCCGCTTCTTCTCACCCACAGACAAACACACAGGCCATCATCATATGGAGATATGCGACCTCAGTCTTTAATATTGTTTGAATACACTAACACTACGTTTTTTTTGTAATGTTTTTGAAAGTGGCTTTAGTAATGTTTGATCAATAAATACTGTAAAAATAGTATTACTGTACAGTTAAAAATAACTGTTTTCTATTTCAATATATTAAAAAATCAAATGTAATTTATTTCTGTGATGGCAAATCGGAATTTTCAGCAATCTTCAGAAATCATTCTATTATGCTGATTTGATGCTCAAGAAACATTTATTATAATCAATGTTGTAAAAACAATGTGATGCTTAATATTTTTGTGTAAAAAGTGATGCATTATTTCCAGGATTCTCGGATGAATAGAAAGCAACTTTTGTACCATAAATGTCTACTGATACTTTTGATCAATTTTATGTCTGCGCTGTCTAAAAGTTAATTCCTTAATAATAAATAAATAAATGCTTACGGACCCTAACATTTTGAATGTTTTTTTATTATAATTCTTAGATACAGAACCACCTTTCTGAGCTTCAGTTATTAATAGTGCAAGCATATGATATGGCATGAACCAAAAAAGCAAGGTCAACTTAATAGAACAGTCTACCACTATAAACCTTATGCTTAACATGGTAAAAATATAATAAAAACAGAAGTTAAATATTTAGCCTTGTATTTGCAAAGAATTTTGTTGTATTATGTTTACTGTAATAAATATTGGAAATGGAGAACAAATGATTATGAATTCTTCTGATAAATCATCTTCTTCTGATAAACCCTCAGAAATTGTATATATTAAAGACAATCTGCATGCTTTGAATGTAACGGATGGAGAAGACCCAGAAATAAGAAATGATAATGTAACAGACAAGGTTGAGATTTTTATGGAGGATCTTATAGTTGAACACCTGCGGAGGGACAACGCAAAGAGAGCTCGCAAGACGGAGAAGGAGAGAAAGATGCTGGCGAAGATCTTGCACTAAGAATGGACGGATTCATCGTGCACAGCACTTTTTTGCCTTTGGAATGTTTTGTCTTTGTATTATTCAGAATCTTTAAAAAAAAAAAACGAAATCAGGTTGTGGTGATTCGTAAAACTTTTTAAACAAGTCTTAAGAGTAATTTTTCCCTATCAATATTTCATGTTTTTTGTAATGAAATATTAATATTGGCAAACGCCCAGTGCATTCGAATCCAGGATTGAACTGGTTAGAGGCACCGCCGAGGACCCTGAATCGACATCTTACATCTTTCATCTAAAGGTAAGGACAATATTTGATTGCAGCAGATTATGGAAATGTTATAGAAGGATCTAGAGGTTACAGTGAGATAAAAATACAACATTACCTGTAATCAATATCCAGCAATAAACTCTTGACGGATGGACTCTTGCCCTCCATATTCCGAAACTTTATCACCTCATGTAATCTGTGAATTTATAAGAGAATTATTAATTCAATTGCAAAGCTAAAATGTGGAGATATGCTTTCGACTGTACGTTGCATTTGAAATTTTGTTGTACTGATAGGAAAACATCTGGACACTACATTCTATTTACAATAAGTGCAAAGATCCCACTTTATATTAAGTGTCTTTAACTACCATGTACTAACATTTAAATCAAACATTTGATACACTGCAAAAATTGTTTTTACATTGTACTTTTTATTTAGAAAATACCCGCATGTAATTAAATAATTTCTGTAAAAACATCTATAACTATTGACCCTTCTCTTACACCTTAACCATACCACCAAACCTGTCCCTAACCTTACCCGTATCCCACCAATAAGTACATTGCACTTAACTTTTTTAATGTAATTACATATTAGTTAAAGACACGAAATACAGTATAAAAGTGTGACCAGTGCAAATAGTGATACATGCTTAAGTGTTAACAGAAGTGTCATGGTATTTCTACAAATGGCCCTTGTCTAAGCTATTGTGGGTGACGTTAGTGCAACTAGCCTTTCCCAACAAGTTTGGCTATTTGCATTACCCAAGACTAGATTTCCATCCACAGGACCTACCGTGGCGTCCCTACGCAGATAATTTTCTGGAAGCCTAACCCCAAGAGCAGATCCAGGAGGAAATGACAGCTCCTGTCTGCAAATAGATATTGTGCGTTACTCTTCTTGTTGTCCAGAGGACACAGAAGTAGACTGGGCCTTTTCAACCGCTCCACTGTGACGTCCTCAGAAAGTGATTTGTGTTTCACGTGATTCGCCCATTCCCCAGGGAAAATCAACATCTGACAGTCCACACAGAACCTTCTCTGCTCCAGTGGCAGAGAAACAAACTCTCTAAATCTGTGAAAGAAACAAACACGTACACGTATAAAAGATGTGGGCAGGTCATCTTGATATTTTACTGTCAGTTCATTAAAGATGGATATAGGCGTAAGTGTAACATATCAGTGTAACATGGCGTAAATGTTAAAACAAGAGTTATTTACCTAGTGAAATATTCCAGATGAGTGAAAAGAGGCATCTTGGAGCGGTTCTGCTCCTCTCTGGCAACCATTCTTGCCTCTGATATCTGAAGAATGAAATTCATCAAGTGAATGAAATGGAAATATTCACATCTCTAGTTTTTACATATTCTTTTAATAAAGTTTAAATTTTAGTTTGTAACTGCAGATGTGTTTACCCTTTTAAGTATGCTGTATGTTATTTGATACATGGATTTCTAAGGCCTCTAAAATATCAGCATGATCAAAACCTTACTAAAAATAACTGTCACCTAATTTATATTTTAAATTTTTAGCCAGTAAAAGGCCTTTAAGTATAATTATACAAATGTCCAGAGGTCCACTTTCAGTGTCTTTTTGCTGTGGAATGTTTAATGATTTAAATAAAGTAAAAGTAAGAACAATTTGTATAATAAAACTACGTTAACCTTCTCGTCTGCCCACTGAAAAAAGTTGCAGTCTTTTCTATCTCGACAAGCAGAACACGCGTAAAATCTCCTTCCTTTTTCCTCTCCATGGCCAGTTTTCTCGAACAACAGCGCTGGTCCTGAGGAAATCACGTGTCAGTTATTATGAATTAATAATATTTTAGAATTAGAAAACGGACACGGCAGTAATATTATTACGATTTTTCTCGTACCATGTTGACACCGTGGTATTGTTTTGTCGCTTTCGTTTTGAATAATCACTTCTATTCCACCGCTATCCACGACATCATCCAGTATTTTACTCATGATTGCCAGAAACTTTCCGTATGAGAATAAAAACAACACTCACATGCGTAGACAACCCAATCTGTCGCACACATATGACGTCGCGTGTACACAACGTCGCAGACAGTTTGTGGATTTTTCATATTTTTACGACCTCGTTATTGGAAATTACGTTGGACATTCGACCTGTGAACTCAGGGTACGTTTTTGCATTTCGTCAGTAATTTTCTAAGCGATTTTTTTATTGTGGTTTTGGTTTTGCCATGTTTGACACAAAAACACGATATGTTTTCGTTGTGTCTTGGCGACATCATGTGGCCAATATGTGAACGTCTTGTCTAATTGCCTCCAGCCTCGTCTGGAATGAATGAATGGATACATTAATAAAAAATAAACAAAACAGCATAAATGCTTCTTCACTGATGGCATAAAAACGTAAACACAAACATAAAAATTTATATTTTGTAAAACGTGGTGGATATATATATATAAAAAACATTTCATATGAGTTACTAAATTACGTATCTGGTCAATCCCTGGGTCAACTCTGATTTATTTTTTACTCTAAATTTATTTTCTTTATTATTTTATCCACTTTGTTGTGAGTTGTATGTCTGTAAGATAAAGCATAATTGTGATATTAAAATTATGACTTTCAGTAATAATTATGACTTTCAAATTCTTTGACATTGACTTTCAAATTTTCATGTCATAATTACATAATATGTCATAATTTAGACGTTTCATCTAATAAATATTCCCAAACTTTTCTGTCAGTCAAACCCATCTAAAATATTCTAATTTTATATTTAAACATTTTAACAACACATGTGCGTGCTCCCATCTATCTGATGTTGGTTTATGGCCTATAGAAAAATAAGTAGTTTCTGTAGAAAACAGTAAAAAATCGCGAACAGCAGTTCGAGAAAATCTGATCTAGGCGCATCCAGTCCAGTAGGTGGCGGAAGAGTACCGTATAAATTTGTTTGACAATCGTTATTAAAAAAAAAAACAGAAGAAGGTAATTGCATGCTGAGCACCTGCTCCCAGGTTTGTTTTGTTCATAAAATAATCTGTTCTTGTATTATTATTATTATTAGCATGGCTCCACGAAGAACTAGAAAAGTCAGTCAGGATTCTGAAGGTCAGCCTGATTATGACCAGAAGAGTAGACTCACCAAGAGAAAGGAGTTGTTCATACAACAGTTTGAGAAGGAAGGTCAGTCATATATTAAAGCCAATACATAATCTTTTCTTGCATATGTAATAATGAACCCGTTATTTTGCTCGCACCGAAAAAAGCTCAGGACCGGATTAATGAAATGGAGGCCAATCTGAACAAATTACTGGCAACTGTGGATCGAGTTTTCAAAATAGAGCTGATGAAAATGCCGCAGTCGCTCCACACCACGCTGATAAAAGACCTAATGAATGGTAAAGACAGTTACACAGCATGTTTGTACTGTCTGGACATTATTAATGTTATATGTCTTTTTATAATCTGTGTATTTTTTTAAACATTTTTTAAAGATGATGACGACACGTCTGTGGGCGAGGTCACAATGGCACTAAAGGTAAAATGATTTTGCTGCCCTCTGCTGTTTGCTTAAAGGTGTTTGTTGTATCCTTTCTTTTTTTTCTTCTGTTTTTAGAGTGCATCTCCAGAAATTCAGAAACCCCTATCTCGAAACCCAAGCAAAAAAGGTTCAAGGCAACTTCTAGTCACGTTTTTAAATTCAGCTTTTATTGATTTTAGGTTAACATGCATTCCTTTTAGGTTTAAATGCCACCGCAGGGCATCAAAGGTCATCGGGTCAAACCAAGACCACTCTAGTGGATGGTATAAAGGTACTGACCTTCCATTTTGTTTTGTCCTCTTTGTGGGTGCCTAATTGAAATTTATATGTGAGCTTTTTAACAGAAACCTGTGAAGAAGACGCTGCACAACAGTAACAGCACTGGAAGTCTGAGGTAAAGCTAAAATTTAATAATAATAAATAAATTTAAATTTCATTGAAACCCTCTGGTGGACTTGGGTCACTTTTGATCATTTGTTTTGAGTGTAATTGGAATGGTACTAGAACTTTCTTTTGCACCTGCTGAAAACAAGTTGTGGACATGATTCGAAAACACTAAATGGTCTTGAATGGCAAATGTTTATAAAATACCAAATACAGAGCAGTTCAGATTTTCAGGGTACAATCTACTAATCAGCCACGATAAATTAGTCTTTGATCATGTGTAAATGTATATCCAAATGCAAAACCTATTAAAATTTTTTTATATATATATTATATATATATTATTATATTAATAATTAATAAAAAAATATGGCTTAACTGGCATCTAGTAGTTACATCATGATATTACTTAGCATTTTGTTTTCTTGTCTAGCGCCAATCTGAGCTATATTATTTATATATATATATATCTATATAAAAAAAGGGTACATACTTTATATTGATATATTGTGTATTACCATGAATATTTAAATACTAAAAATAGAAACTTATTGTTTGTTTGACTACGGAAGTGTATTGCATAACTTGAGAAAAAAATCTACTTGTTTTTCTGATTAACAAGTTAATCTCAAATTACTGAGAATTATGAAAAAGTTTTGCTCTTTTTCTGAATTAACTAGTTAATTCTCAAATTACGAGAATTTTTCTTGGAAAAATTTTTCACTTTTTCTGAATTGAGTACTCATAATTTTAGAACAAGCAAAAATTTTTTTCCATGAAAAATGTTCTGTAATTTCTGAGAACTCTTTAATTTAGAAAACAGAGAAAAAATTTTATCTGTGAAAAATTCTCGTAATTCTGAGATAATGACTCGTTCATTCAGAAAATAGCAAAAAAACTTATTCCATGAGAAATGTCTAGTAGAGTCTGAGATAATTAACTCGTTCATTCAGAAAAACAAAACTTAGAAATTAGATATTTTTTTTCTTCCTCAAGTGAATGCAATGCCCTTCTGTACTTGACTGCTGAGGATCACAATTGTGATCTCTCTAAGTGAGGAATACTGCTTTTGTCCACAATGGAATATTCCTAATGGTCAAATATAGTGGAGAGCTCACATTTGGATTTCTCTTTACTCTCACTGACAGGTCGGTCTCAACTACCAGTGCAAAAAGAACCCAAGGACGGGTTGTCAAACTCAGTGACCAAGCGTTTGGTTTAGGGGGTAAATTTAGGTAAAGTTGGTGTTACTAGTGTATTTCTTTTCAGATGTGCATTTTCACAAAAAATGCTGCTTTTCTTTTGATGAACAGACAAGCAAGTCGCTCTGTTGGTGATGAAATGATGGCTACAGCCACAATAGTAACTTCCCATGGAGAAGTGAGTGTATGTACGAACCGTTGCAAAGTTTTTACTCATTATAGCTTTCAACAATGGTCTTTTTCTGCTTTTTTAAGACACTGCTACTTTCTGAGGACAATAAAGATGACATCAGTGTTGAGTTGCTCGATGATGCGGCTGTAGATCAGATGCGAAAGATCAAGGTAAACCATTTAAAAACTGCACACATTTTAAGTGGTTGCTTAAAGAAACACTGGAAATTTAGCATAACCAGAAGTTTGACCTCTTTATTGCAGGACCTAATGGACTATCTTTGTAAAAAAAGTGGGGCTCAATAACACAGGCTGATGTGTTTTAATCCGATCAGTTGGAGCCAGTGTTTTAATGTTTAAATGTAAATAAATAAATAAACTATTTTAAAGAGATGCAATAAAGTGATTTTCTTATGATTTTGTCTGGTATGCAGTGTGATTTGGTGTTAGTTTGCTTATGCATATTGTCCTGTTGTGAAGTTTCTCAGTACTGGGGAGATTTTATAGTAAACTTTAATTAAAATAAGTTAACTGAAAAAAAAAAAAAGATTTATATATATATATATATATATATATATATATATATATATATATATATTATATATATATACATACATGCATGCATACACAAATTCACTTTCATACTATAAAAAACATCACTTCATTTAACTTTATGTACTAAAATAACAAGCTGAAAAAACAATTTCTATAGAATTAAAATGAGAAAACAGAATTCAAATTATTAACCTTTTAATGGTATCTCAATGATAAAATAAAACTGCTCAGTATACAGCCATTTAAATGTAATTATTTTATGCATGTAATTTATTTTATGCATTTATAACTTGATCAATTTGCATATTTTTCATACATAAAATCGTAGTTTTGAAAGCATCACTGTTATGTGCACAACTCGCCACAAGTTGTGGTGTATCACTACAACAATACTTACTTTATCCCTCAGTTTCATTGGCATGTTTTCAGCCTAGGCCCAGACTAAAATGCATGGTTGAGCTGTTTAACTGAAAGCAACTTGTGCTGACATATCTTTAATGTCAGTGACATTGTTTTGTCTCAAGATGCACACCAGTAATGTTTTTTTTTTCTTTTTTTTTCTAAGGCATGTTTATAAAATCTATTTAAATGTCCTAAGTGAACTAAGGCCTAATCCTGGCTTAATCTAAGACCTGTCTGGGACCCCTGGGGTCGCCCAACTATATTTCAGCACAGATATTGGGGTGATCAATAACCTCGTCTTTGTGCCAACTGCCAATATACAGAGGAAAATCCTCTCTCTGATGGTGAAATACGCTTTAAAATGATGTCATTGATATCAATCTCGGTTGAGTTTCTTCTGATAATCTGAATCCGCGTACATAAACTCCATTTCCCATACGCCCTCCGTCTTTACACGTATCTGGCACAGTGCGTCTCGTGCGGGAATGGTGCTGAGGCAAATAGCCTACGCACGAGCGCATCAGAGCCATACGGCAACACCCTGCTCGTGCATGCGCCCGCAACGCTGCGCACTACGTTTATTACCGATTCGACAGCATATAGCAACAACTTTTCTTCAGTCGCCAGTGCGAGGCGCTTATTTCGTATATTTTTATTACTTTCCACTTTGGCTCGAGCACTTGTGCACCGGGAGATTGTAAAATGTACGGAGCGCGCTGACTGCTCAGCCTTATGAGGATCTAGAGATATAGCCTACATGACATTGGACTCTGAAAAGGTCTGCGGATAACAATGAGCACCGGTGAGTGTGTCGGGAGTGCATCACGTATAATCTCATTACTTAAAAGCCCGGAGATTTGCCTAGTGTCTGTACGCGGTGTAGTCTGGTGGTTCCACCCACCCATCCACAAGCGCTCATTATGTTGCAGTGCAGCCCTGTTGTACGAAATGCGTAATGTGCTGCTGTCCAAGGTGTATTTACTTAGGTTGTCTCTTTGCGTTTAACTGTGGTCTAGCGTGCCCAGATGTTTAATAAGGCCGAAGCACCGTCTTTGTGTTTTGCAGCCAGTGCATCTTAAGTTCGTAAGAACTATAATACAATTCTTACTTAGTGATTTGTTTGCATTTGGCGTTTTTATTTATTTTGAGAGATCTGGCTCTCTATCTGTAAAATAAAATATTTTTTTTTTGCAAAGTCTCAAACAATACTTCTATAATATTTTAGTAACTAAACAATTGGATTTTGTCCAACTGCAGTCCTTAGAAAGTTCATTAACTTGACATAGCACTATACTTTGAAAGTAATGTTGTAATAGAGCTACAGTAGGCCTACTGTCATTCACTATAAGTTAACAGTGAAGGTGTTGAGCAGAACATCTGGTAATTGGGATAATCCGCAAGATCTCGGGTATTCACTGGTTTTGCTGTCAAGGTGGTCAATACCACTGACTTTAATCAATACAATATTTAAACTGTAGCAGCAAGTGCAATTTTTATGTGGAGAATGATGTTCTGCAACCTCACACCCTGTTCTTAACTGCAAGGGGTTGCTTAAATTAAATTTTGTTCACAAAAGCTTTATTTCTCTTTAGAAATGTTCTTCTGGAAAAGTACATTTGAAATACATTATGCATAATTTGGTTAATTATACATTCTGTATAGCCTTATTTTCAGGTCAACATGATGTGCCTTAAATTTATCTTAGTGAAACTGATTGATGTAATAGCAGAGCACTAGATCTAAATCACTAAATCATAATGGGAGTGACATTGGAGTGAAGCTAGTACATCAGAGCAGCAGTTCTTACTGGGTTTGGTTCAGAACAGAAATTATTTTCATATGGGACATATAAAACTGCTGTTCCAACACTGCCAGATTAATATTTTTGTACAAAAGTGAACATGTAAAATATTGAAATTAAGCAGAAAATCGCAGCACAAAAGACTGGTTTGCAAATTTGTTTCCCCTTATTGCAAGCCAGGGTTCCTACAAAGTATGGAAAAGTTGGAATGTGATTTGAGTAATATCCAGGTCTGGATAAGTATGGAAAGATATTTGTGCTTCCAGACTATTGCCCCTGTTTAGTTTTCTAAAATATACAATTTTGACTTTCTATAATGAATAAATGTAGGCCTATGATACAAGCAGAGTGTTTTCATGGCAAAATTTGAGTGATCATTTAATCTAGCACGACTGAATTAATTCAAGGCACACATTTTCATTACATGAAACTGTTTGTCTTTACCATAAACAAGTCTATTTTGAACTTCACTAAACAAATGTGTGTGTGTGCCACTCAAACCAGCAACAGATAAAGGAGTAAACCATTATCTAAATTAGACTGTACTTTGCTGTTTAGTGATCATGAAACATCAGACCATTTTAATGCATCCGAGGTGAATATATGCAGGTTAAGTAGGTTTCTTCTCATTATGCAAGTGCATGTTATCACTTTGAGAAAACCAAAGAAAACTAATTTTACAAATGACTACTATATACCAAATCTAAAGTGAAAATAGTATTGTATGAACTGTTTGTTAAATAAAGTCCGAAAACTCTTTTTGAAGAAGATTTGGAAATTTAAGTCAATATCATTGGACTTATTAATTTTGAGTCAAATACATTTTCAAATGGACAGTGTAGGAACCCTGGCAAGTTAACTATTTGGCTAATATCTTATTTTATAGTTTTGGTTAGTGTCTACCAAATAACAGATGAATTTGTGCCAAAATACTGAGTTTGATGCCTTTGTCATCGACAACAAAAGATGTGCCTTTCTCCTGGTTTTAAAAAGCTTGATTATAGTTGCACCAGGTTCAGATGTTTGTTTTTAAATCCTTTCCTTTTTTGAAGGTATTTGGTTGCAATCCGACAGATTGTGGATTTTAGCTCTCTGAGGAGCTGAGCAGATTTTTACAGCTGTTGGAAGCAAACAGAGAAATAGCTGATGATATCACTGCTGTACAGTAAGTCCCTGAGAAAGATACACTAGTAATTAGTCCTGAAATCTAGAGTGGGTCTGTGACATTTTCCTTGTCCTGGTTTATTTGGACTGACTGTGAGAGGAATGTCCTCCAGCTTATTCATCAAACACTAGCTACGGTAGGGTCTAAATAAGAAGGCTCATTTTTCATGTGAAGTGGAAGCTGTTTTCAGCTATTTAAAGTGCCGCTCTGACCTGCAGAAATCAGAAAGGAGACACAAAATTGGATATCATGTGTATTAAAAAGTGTTTGAAATATACACCCTTGCCTTCTGCGTGAACCCTGCTGGTTTGTTAATTGACTCTTGGCATGCTGGGAGAATGCCGTTTCATCATCAGCAGGTGTTTGAAGGGGCATTTCAAGAACAGGATCTGTTGTTTTTAACAGCATAACTCATATTGTCTGCAATATGTCATTTGATGTGCAGTAATGGTTTTAGACCGTATTATACCACAAAGTACTTTACTTTATTATTTTTGACATCCCTTCCTGCAAATGCCATCATGTTCACGTTATAATACACATTTTTAAATGTACTTTTCTTGGTACAAAACTGTTTTTTCCTTTTTGTAAATTGACTTTTGTATAACTAAATGAAAATAATACATACCAGTAAGTGATTGTGCATGTATTTATATGGAATTTTTGGGGGAAAAAAAACCTCCCACAGTCAGACCAAGAAGCATTCGATATGTGCTAATTTGATATTTGCTTTGAGCTTATTTTTTACACAAAGGTAAGAGCTGTATTTGTTAATAAGACCAGTTATTTGTTCTTTCATGCAAAATAGGCTTCTGTTTACCCATCATAGCCTAAAGGCAAGCTTTCCAGAGATGACCTGTCACCATACTGGTTGTGTGTGTGTGTGTGTGTGTGTGTGTGTGTGTGTGTGTGTGTGTGTGTGTGTGTGTGTGTGTGTGTGTGGTGTGTGTGTGTGTGTGTGTGTGTGTGTGTGTGTGTGGGGGCATATGCTGCTTAGTTTTCTTCAAGCGCTCCAAATAACAGATATGGGTTGCTTTGTTGTGACATGTTTTATGATTGTACCATAGCCACTGCACATGCACAACAGTGGTAAAACTCATAGATGACTTTAGCTTTGAACATTTTCATTATTTTATAGGAATGAAGCTCTGCTGAACAAAGAACTGCTGAGTCAGTGTTCATGAACAGTTTGCATGACACCCCAGATGGATTTTCGTCTGGTTTCATCAAAATTAGTTGCCAGCTTGTTCATGAGATAAACCACAGGCAATTTGCATGCATGTACTCTTTCCTTCATTTTGCACACTTTGAATATCTCTAAATATAATCTTCGTCTGATCAGGCATGCCTCTCATCCCAAAAGTCAAGCCTGAAATATCAGATCATTAAAATAATGCTTGTTTGCAGCTCCTTTGGTTTAGCAATAAAGCCATCTTGTTATTCAGAACTGTTTTGTGCTATACAGGGTTTTTGAATTGGTCTTGTGGTTCTTTTTGCAGATTTTAAAACAATGTTTTATATGTACACTACGTTCAAAAGTTTTGCTTCAATACATTTTTTTTTTTAAAGAAATTAATACTTTTCTTAAGAAAGGATGCATTCAATTGATCAAAAGTGACAGTAAAGACATTTATAATAATGCAAAATATTTATTTTTTAATTAAATGCTTTTCTCTGGAACTTTCAAAGAATCCTGAAAAATTAATCATGGTTTGCACAAAAATTTGAAGCAGCACAACTGTTTATTATCAACTGTGAATAATCATAAATATTTCTTGAGCATCAAATAATCATATTTGAATGATTCTGAAGGATCACGTGACTGAAGACTGGAGTAATGATGCTGAAAATTCAGCTTTGATCACAGGAATAAATGACACTTTATTAATATATTCACAGAAAACAGCTGTTTACATTGAAATAATATTTTACAATATTACTGGGTTTGTTTTGTATTTTTAATCAAATAAATGCAGCCTTGGTGAGCAGAAGAAACTTCCTTTTAAAAACATTAAAAATCTTACCGAAACTTTTGACCGGTAGTGTATGTGTGTCAGGGCTTATATTCACTTTAATCATGACAGTTGTATAGATTTAGTTTAATTGTGCAGGGTAATTTTTTTTGCCCTGTTATCTTGATTTTGCAGGGATTTTTGTTCATTTTGGTGGCTTTTTATTTTCCCCCAATCCCCTGTTAGTTTCTGATCCAGGTGTGTGTATATTATTGTGATGTATATATGACTCTGAAGGGAATGTAACAGCAGAGTGTGATGATTCTCTAACCATCAGCCCTCTCATCCATGCAAACCAAAAGTGCTGAGGTTATGGGGGACACATCTAGAATGTAGCATCCCTGTGCTAAACTGGATTTACCAGGTCTGTATTTACTGCCAGTCATTGTTCTCCGCTCAGAAGCTGTAAATCAGCAAAAAGAACAGAAAGGACTGGCTTTTCAAGGATTTTGAATCTGTTTTGGTTAACTTTTTTGTTTTTGGTAAATCCTAGAAAGACTGCAGTGACAAATTCGTACAATAATATTTTTGTTATACAATAGTTTTTGAATAACGTTATACATTGTTGCTAAAATAATGATTGTTTTCACTCCCCTGTTTGCCATTAGTTTTGCAAACAATAATGCATTGATGGAGAATAGTCATGAATGTTTCCTAAAACATCTTGAACATCTGTTGTTCGAACAATTTGTTAAACGATAGAGAACTAGAAATAACTTCTGCTAATTAACCATGCAGTTAGAGCTCAAATTGGCTGTAAAAATGAACATGGCATCTTAGGGCTACTACGATGTGTATTTCATATTTCTGTTATGCCAACTCTTGAAGTGTTTGGCATGGTAATGGATGACAATGTTGATAGATCTGCTACGTATGGGCTATGGGACTTGCTCACAGGAGCTTCTCATGTATGTATTGGCAGTATCAAGTAAGACATGCTGCTGCATGTACTTGAATTATCCGTACCAGGTGGAGCTGGGGAAGGTGGAGGGTTTCAAAGCACATTGCACTGCTAAGGCAAATGCTCACCAAGTATTTGAAGGTTGAGCACGTAGCTCATTGGCTACTGATACAACAGGAACCAATCAGCTGTGCCCTATAGATGTTCTCCACTGTTTTGCTTTATATTCAGATATTTGATTCAATCGATGTTTCCCTCCAACACAAATTCCCCAGTGTATTGAAGCACATGCACATATATTTATGTGTCTTTTCAGTGTAATCAATCTACTCTGACCAAACATTGCTGTAGGATTTGCTTTGAAACAGTTTTCACTCTATAATTATTTGTGAAACATACCAGAAATTTCTAAGAAACAGCAAAGAAACATTTTAATTAAACACGGAATTCCAAAGGAGAAATACTCAAATTTTCTTGTAAAAGGTACTGCAATAATTGTTGGTTTTCTTCATAACTGACCATTTTTGTACAGTTTTACAGAATGGTTTAGTTACAGTTGTTTTCATAGATTTTCATAATCTGATGTATGTTCTCACCCATAGCTGCATGTGATGCTGAGATTTGACACCTGAGCACCGCTGCTGTGCTTTAGAGGAGTCTCGGGTTACGTGGAGACAGTGAAGGACTGCAGTAAATTATTCATAACTTAAATCTTTAGGGTGTCTGAGTTGGAGTAAGCAGAGTACATCCCCACCACTGTTTCTCTTTCTCTCTCTCTCTCTGTTATCTCTCTCCTTCTGTGGCCCCTATTACTCTCCATTAACTCAGGCAAAAAAGATAGGCTATAGAATGAAGTTGAAGTAAAAGAGCTGAAGGACTTTTAAATTCAGATCAAAGTATAGAGAGAGAATTTGATCTTTTTTTACACTGGCAGTGTTCGTGTGTGTGTGTGTGTGTGTGTGTGTGTGTGTGTGTGTGTGTGTGTGTGTGTGTGTGTGTGTGTGTGTGTGTGTGTGTGTGTGTGTGTGTGTGTGTGTGTGTGTGTGTGTGTTGGTGTGACTCTGGTGAAGTGCAGGGCAGGCTGTGCTTTGTCTGCTGTCTGTACAATGTCACCTACAGACAATGAATATGTTTATGTGCACCAGTAATGTGATTATTTCCAATAATCAGAGTACAAACTTAATCTTGAGTAAGATGTTTACATGACATTCACTCTCCTTTACATGCAATTTTCATTATTCTGATTGTTCCAATGCACAGCATAAATGATGTAGGCTACTCACATTCATGGTTGTTACTGGACACTGTTTTAATCTACTTGAATCAAATGCAAAATGTATTGGATTTTTTTTGGTGATGCCTAAAAATGCATTTTTGTTTTCGACCATCACTATAGTGCATTTTATTCATGTTGTGCAACGTTGTCAACATGAACTTCCATCAGCACCCCAAAAAAGGGTTACTGCTATGTGTGAGTGGAAAAGATGTGAATAAAGTGTTTACATGCGATTAAAATCGGCATACGCCACAAATTTTGGTTAATTGCATCGATTTTATTGAAGTATTGTGTAAAGTTTAATTGCCATATTGCCTAAATATCATTATAATCGCATTACAAGGGTGCATGTAAACAGTAAATATAAGTCTAAATCTAAAAAAACAGTGTTCGAACACTATAATTCATAATATTTTCTGTTATACTCTCTCACACAGTCACTTAATTGGTACAGGATTAGTGGGTAATGTATTTTCAGGGTTGAGGCAAAACATATTTTCTACAAAAATCATGTAGAAATCGTATTATATATGACTGACCAAATATGTTAGATAATGGAAACAAAGCACGTTTACAGTACATACTATATTTTTATGGACCAGACGATTAGGCTATAACCCCAAAGCTGATTTTTTATTTTATTTTTTATATATAGAAAAAAACTTTCAGTTTAAAAAAGTAGGTATACAATGAAATATTGAATGCAATATCTTTTTTTGTAAAAATGCTATATATATATTTCATAATTTTTCATAATTCGTGCTATATTCATATTTTAAATAGTTTAATTCCTCTATAAAATTGCTCTATAGAAAGTAGGTATAATTTACATGTTTTATTTCTTTTTAGTGTATTGTGTTTTTGTTTTCTGGCCCATTTATAGATCTAAATTAGTCAGCATAATAATACGGTGTTGGGATTCTGTTTACGGAAATATATCCAGAAAAGGTCTGTAGATTTGGTTGGGCACCCTAAACAACTTTAGAGGTTTTGGTGGTTGGCAACTCTTCCGCCTCTGACTCCTGCTGTCTCTATTGATTCAGTTGATGAATAGCCTGAAAATATCCAATAATGTTTGTAAGCATAATTGTGAAAGATGCACAAAAAAATCAGCAGTTAGATTTGTGCATGTTCTCTATTTTTGCAAATCATACAAAGGAAATTATGTAATGTGTTTTCTTTGAAGGAGCTTGGCTGGCTCTCTCTTGCTCCTTTTTTCTCTTTTCCCATCTTTCACCTTAGAACAATGCCTCTTTTATTATTTTTTTCCATTGATTGCCAGCCCAGATTTTCAGCAGTGTCTAAACAAGCATTTTTAACAGAGAAACTGAAGCCATAAAACAGTAAAAATAAATAACCATAATAAATTACTTGTTTGGTCTTCGATTTAGTGTGAAATGAATCTTCAACTTTGTAATGTCCATGCAAAGGAGAAAAACATTTTGCACTCTAGTGAAGTATGCACTGGAAATTGAAATGGCCCCTGCCTTTTTTGCAAAACCCCTTGACAGGTGCTAGCAGGCAGGCTATTCACAAGCCTGATCATTATTCAAGACTTATAGAGGACATATGAGAGAGTGAGATAGCAGTATGACATTGACTCATGCTTCGTGATTAGACATCAAAGAGTGAACTGTGTATAGAGACAGATCTGCAGTGTGAGTGAGGGCTCTTCTGAACTGGAAAAGATTTGCGCCCCTCTGACCTCATAAATTCGTTAATTAAACGGACCGGGTGTGTGAAAAGTTCTGCGGTTCATAAATGCCTGTTCATGACTCTATTCATATTTCAGAACTTTCATTAGAGCAATACATTCAAGTGTGGTCTTGCTGTTGGAGCACTGATGATCTCAGATATCATAATTGTTGTTACAGGCATCTAATCCATCAAAATCCAGTCCCTTTCCAATGAAAAGCGTATCATGACTATAGGCTATAATAATAAGATATGATCTTGTTTGCAAAGATATGTATAATGAAAGTCACAAAATACGGATTCTCATGGCAGAATGGGCATTGTGGGATAGCAAAGGCTGTAGACATCTAAATGCCAGTGAATGCAGTTGGTCGTTTTTATAGGCTATTGTTTAGGCTATGTTTGAAGATAATTTAAACGTATTCCATATATTCTTTATTTTACTCTTCGTTTTCTTTATTCGCATTTGGTAGAAAAGTGAATTGAACTCATCACTGGATTTTGTTACGTGTCATCACCACAGAAGTTCAGTCGCTGACTAAATTCTGCATATTGTTGAAAAGTAGCCATAGGCCTGTGTAAACTTACACACACACACACACACACACACACACACACACACACACACACACACACACACACACACACACACTGTAGCTACTTTGGCCCATTCTCATGGTTTTGAAAATGCTTAATAAAAGTTGAGTTGAGTAGCCATCTCATTGATTTTGTTATCAGGTTGTTTCATACTGTTTTCCTCACACAGAGAACATTACCTCACACAGAGAACATACGGTGAACGCCCTCAGATATTTGGGAAGGGGTGTCATGTTTTTGACCGAGAAGCTTCTATTTATAATGGATTGCTTCAATAGCTTGAGTGTGTGCGCTGTCCTGTCAGGCGCTGAGGCGGGAATCATATGACATGCGTTCATTCCTGTAGTGTCGCGCGCTGTGTGTGAACTGTGAAGCGCATTTCTCCGGTTCTCGCGACGTGAGAAGAGCTCAGCATGTGCTGCACTGACTGAAATACTGTCGGATATTTATTCAAACAGCAGTCTCATTCTCTTATTTACAGAATAGACGTGATTACGCGAGACGATGCCTGAAGAAAAAGGTAGGCTGTTGCGCTTTGACGCTCTGGTCATATGTTATTATTTCAGATGGGGGTTGTGCCTCTTTGTCAATGGGAACCTGTGTCATTGATGCTATATGTCGATTTCATTGTAGTAATTTCGAAGCTTAATAGCGTATTCTAATATAATATTATGATATTCTGTCTGTCAATCATCACTAGCCCATGACACTGAATTTTTATTGACATTTTCAGGAAATTTTTCCTTCGGTGAAACAGCTGAGATTTCATAATGCTTTTTTTCTGACACTAGCAAATGTTAAATGTATGGTTATACATATAGATAGAGAGAGAGAGAGAGGGAGAGAGAGAGAGAGAGAGAGAGAGAGAGAGAGAGCAAAAAAAGAAAGAGGCTTATTATTTTGCAACCTCAATCAAAAACATTTTTAAAATATATATTATATATATATATATATATATATATATATATATATATATATATATATATATATATATATATATATATATATACAAAAAAGTTTATTTAGAGGGTTGTCTATTAAAACAATAACAACAGCCCACCTAGGGAATATTGGCAGAAGGACATGCTGTTGCACTCCAAGAGCTCAGATGCAATCTGGCCTCCTTGGAAAGCTGTCTAGAGATGTTTTTGCTTGTGTGTGTGTGTGTGTGTGTGTGTGTGTGTGTGTGAGAGAGAGAGAGAGAGAGAGTGAGAGTGAAGGATAGTGAGATATACTATAGGGAGGGGAAAGACATGCTGACACCTAGTTCTTTTCTGAGTGGCAATTAAAGAGCACTTGATTGTTATTAAATGTTTTATTTTTTAATTTTTATTATGTTTAGACACTACAATGATATCTGAGTAAGAAATCAGGCAGTTCATTGATTTCAAATGAGTTCATTAAAATTTTCTATGTGTAAAAATGATTGAATTTTATTTGGATTGGAGTTGAGATTAGGTTAATGATGTAGATTGATTTCCAATTAATACAGTATGTGATATTGGCTAATACAAATTATGTAATTGTGGAGTATCCAGTGACAAGACTTTGTAACTGAGAAGCAGGTACACTTAACCATTTAAGCCGATAATCTAAAATGGCCAAATAATGTTTAATTCAATGCCAGGTCAGTATATCAGTCTAACTAGTTGCAACGTGTAAAAGAATTTATGTGTGTGTGGCCATCACAGGGACAAAAATGCAGTATGACACGGGACACTTTGAGATTACATAGCAACTACACGTACCGTAACTGCTGGGTAGGTCTGTCACTTTCACAAGGGCGAACACATCCATGTCATGATATAACTGTTGGAAGAGTCTCAGCAGCTGCTGATATACCCATTGACTGTGGTGACAGAAAACAAACTCTCTTCCTCTGCTCCGCCTCTTCACTAAACAAATCTGGAAGAAAGATGGCGCAATGAAATATGACAGGTAGTTGTTTTTTTAATTGGATTTCTAAAGTTTGATTCGTGCTACATTTAATGGTGCCTCAGAAGTACTTTTTTTTCATGTGTCCTTGCGAAATTGGGAGATCAATAAACATAAGTGCACAAATATAATCTGTGGATTTGAGTCTTGGATGTTTATCTATGATATTTATGATTTTTCAATAGTAAGACTTAGATTACAGTTCTTACAATCCATTACTGTGGTTTCTGTTCTAGTCCTCCCAGGCAGAAAGCTGCTAAAATGGAGTTACCTCTGGTTGGGTTAAAAGGGGCACTCCATACTTACAAGCGTGTGATTTGCTTTAATATCCTTTAATCATCCTGCCATGTCGGAGGATCATCCTCTCACACACACACACACACAGCTGCAAGCCTTGTGGATGAATTAGTGATTTAAGTTTCTTGTAGATTTAAGTATCTCTTGAAATATTTGCTGGGACGAGCTACATAGCTATAGTGATGTACGGTATATACTTGTTTGTGGAATTGCAAGTTATGCTTTTATGACATTGTTGTTTTGTACAATATTTTTGATTAGGTATGCACTATATATCAGTGTTGTATCAGCCGATATTAGTTATTTATTTTGCAGTTGCTCAATTTACCTACTTTTAAAATTTATCATATGTACCATTTTCTTCTTCATCTATTCTGCTCTATTTTTGACCCTTACCTTTTTCTCTCTGTATATATATCTTTTTGAGTCTGATTGTGAAACACACCATAAATCTTTTAACATTTGACTCATTACATTTTGAGATTAGATCACCAAATTACTTTGACATTAGGTATATGAGTCAAGATGTATGTAATTTGATTCATGAACCTGTACACTTCAGTGGCAGTGAATCAGATGATGCAGAAAATGTGAACCTCCTCAAGACTTATAGTTAACAGGTTTGACATGCACAGTTTGATCTTTGAAGAATGGAGGTCTTATATAACTATAGACGTGTACTGGAATATTGAATTATGCTGCAGTGCATGAGAGTAATATGATGACTGTTCTAGCATTCAAAAGCTTTCTATTGTACAATCTGACCCCAAAAGCCACAATTGCATTTGCAAATTAAGGCAAACGATGAGTGATTTTTGGCTAGGTGAGTGGCAGAGCGATTCTGCGGTGGAAATCCGAGCCCTTCAAACACACAGACATGTCAGCCATGCATATGGACCTCGAGCAGAATGTAGCAGGTCATGATGGAATCCCCACGGGTTGAGTAGATGCTCTATTTATGGAGAACCTGCTTAAAGATGGATGCCTCTCTGTGTAAAAGCAAGTCTGTGAATGTATGGTGTGTGTGTGTGTGTGTTTAGGGACACGTAGAACTAGCTCCTTCCTTACGCTGTCCTTTAGCTGGTTTTGCTTCCAGAGGTTATATGATGTGGACATCTGAAAAGTGGGGTGTGACAGTGATAGGGATCTTACTGCTTGCTTGTATTCCTGTAACCACAGATCTTTGGCTCAGGTTGAAAGGAATCATGAGACTCAGAAAACTCTGGTTGTTTTTGTACTGTACCTCATGAGAAATGGATAGTGATCCACCCTGACTTATCGAATTCTTATCAGAGAAGATGTGAAGATGTGGTAACTTAGGCCTATAAGATGTGAATGAATCTTATAGGCCTAACCACATCTTCTCTGATAAGAATGTTTTCTCTCTTTATTGTGATGTGGTTTGCTAGTTTATTGAAGTATTGTGCTGGCTGGCACCATGATCCTCTTTATACACATAGGCCTACAGTATATGGGCTTTTCACATTCGACAGATGTCGTCACTTAAAAGCTATAGTAATAGTGCACCCTTTCTTTATTCTGCAGAACAAAGAAGAAAGTATTTTGAAAAATGTCTGAGTGTTTTTTTTTTGTACATACAATGAAAGTTGATTGTTTGGACCAAAACAAAAACATTCTTCAAGATAATTGACTGGTTGACAATCTCTTCATCATTCGTGTTTTCAGTCACTGTTCAAAATGGTTAACTTATTTCCCTCTTAAATTAAACATGCCATGTTTTAGGAGGTAGAAAGCTCTTGAATGTGTAATGAGACCGTATTAATATGATTTCATGAACCTGTACATTTCAGTGTATATTTTCATTTTAATGTTAGTTGATGGGTTTTTGTTATTTTATTGTGCTTTTGTCATTTTCATTAGTAATTTTAAACTTTAATCATTTTTATTTCAGTTTTACTTCAATTAACAAAAAATATTTTTAATTTTACTCAGGTCTAGAATCAAGTTTGTCATTCCTGTCTTCATGGGTCTTTGTTTTTCCTGTAGTAGCTGGAATGAACCTGGCATTCATTAAATGCATTGACCTCTTTATGGTTTATAGGCCTTCATGCTTGCTTTTCTTTACTGAAAACACACCCTCTGCTAAACACCTGTAGAACTGTTTATAAAAACACTGTCAGTGTTCATTTGACTGTAGCCTCAAATGATTCATTCATGTATAAATCATTACCATATACCATCAGCTTGCTAAAAGTGAGTTTCCATAGTGGTGTTTTTAAGGTTGGATTATCGTAAATTCCTGTTGTTTAACTCTACCTGATCTGTGAAAGCAGGAAATAGCTTTAGCTTTAAAGGGGTCTTTAAACATTTCCAGAATGCAGTTTCTGAGGTTCAGCAGCACAAGAGTCTCTCTTAGGATCTATAAATGTTGATGTAGTGGAGGTTCACAGAGCATATGTGTCAAGTATAAATGAAATGCTGTGCCAATTGGTACAAGTGAAAGGAATTTACTTTAATGAATCCTCTAAAGTTGAAGTGAGAAACCAAGTGCAACTTTAACAAAACGTGATCAAACAAAAAGGCATGGAACTCAAACAAGAACAACATCGATAGGGCTACCAACAGTAGTTACATGAAACAATCAATACTAGACAATACTAGCTATGTTTACATGGAAACGATCTGAAGAGAAAACGCAAAAGTGGCGTTGCGTTTTCATTTTTTATTCTGCGTTTAGACGAGCGTTATGGTTGGGAAATCCACGTGCATACGGTGACGCAAAAGTGTGTGAAATTCGATGTAGTGTGAACTCCAGGCGGCTAGGTGGCGATGTGAAGCACTGCCACACAACAACACTAATATCTGAGAATATTTTGTACAACTGCTGAAAAGACTCTTGTATGTTTTTCAGAGCTGCTAGGGCAACTTAAAGGTCCGATGTATGGAAATAATCCGACATGTTGGTTGTTAGTTTCCTGTACTGGCCCATGCCTGTGACGTAAACGAGTACGCGACAAGAGCCAACGTGAGCAGATTTGCGTTTTTACCGTTTAGACGGGAACACGACGGTGGAGCGTTTTTCAGATTTCCACTCTGGAGGGTGGTTTCACTTTTTTGCGTTTTTAAGCCCCCAAAACGCCGTCGCCGTGTAAACGAAAGGCACATCCGATAAAATATTTTTACGTTTTCACCCGGAATCGTTCTCGTGTAAACAGGGCCAAAGACACAGGGCAAATATGAGGGCTTAAATACACAAGACTAACGACTAGACAAGGGACACCTGTGAACAATGAAACAATGAACCAATAAAACATGATATCATACAAGGGAACACATGGATCACATGATTTGAACACGTAATATAGCGGCTGACAAAAAGGCTCATTAAGTCCATGGCGGAACATGTCCTTTAAGATATCCCCACAAAAGTCTACCTCATGGCAAAGCTCACGAAAGTCCCTCACGTAATCCTCAATTGGACAGTCACCTTGGCTGAGCCAGAAAATATGAATTGCTGGGTCCATGTGAGGTCTAGTATTCTGTAATTAATCCTCTTGAGGGGTTCAATCCTCTTGAAACTTGAGGGCTTAAATACACAAGACTAACACAAGACTAGACAGGGACACCTGAGAACAATGAACCAATGACAACATGACACATCAGACAAGGGAACACATGGCAGGATCACATGACTTGAACAAGGGATCACATGACATACATTAAACAGGACCAAGGAACAAAACCAAAAATTGGCATTTACACATTAAGCAGCCTGTTTCTGCTCGTCAGCCAATCTAAATGATTAATACTAATTCTTAAATTAACCTGGCCGGTTCAGAGGACTTCATCTGACTGATTTAGAGAGGTTCGAGGAATGTCTCGCCTATGTAATTACTTACCCTTTTCTGCTGATGTTACATAGGCCATGTAGGCTATTGGATAATTTCAACCAACAGCTAAAAAGTTTTTTAGGCTTTGTTTTAGAAAAGTCCCAAAAAAAAGTTTTACAAAAGAGTTTAGTGCACACTTTCCATTATCCAACAAATTTCGATGATGAATGAATGAAGTCTTGATTTTTTTTCCTCTAAAATATGTCACATTGTAAAATTGGTTGCCAATGGCAAGTCACACAGACTTGGCACATGGGTTGTCTTTCCCCAAATGCAATCAAACACACACATACAATGACTGCTAGTTTCATCCAAAATTACTTTTATTTAAGTAGTGTCAAAGGCTCAGTCAGTCTAAGTGAGCGAACTGAAACCAGCAGCTCTTCTCATAACGAAACTTCACAACGAATAAGGGACAAATACAGGTTCTTGCCTTTGAGAACACGCAATAACATATTTTTCTACAGCTATTTTATCCCTTATAGTTAGACTTCACAAAGTGAACACCTGTTTTGTAAATCCTACTTCCGAATGTCCAACAGAACCAGTTTTGCTCCACGCCCTTTTACAAAAAGAGGTTGAAGGTCTTTCTCTGGCTGTGTCTTGGACTATTATGAAGTGTTTGTTTGAGTTTACACACCTTTGTAATGGAGTAGGTGTGAGGATTGGGTGCCAAACAGGCTCGAACGACAGCTTAAAAATTCACAAAGGAGAGCAGAGCACTGGCGTCATCCATGTCTACCGCAAACTCATCATTATCAGTTATTCGAGGTTCAACTCTATTTTTTATTAATTTACTTGTACACACTTGAGAAAAATGGTTCTAAACAGTACCAAATTAGGGTTATTCGCCGTGTAACAATAGCAGAACCCTTTTTGGTGCATAAAGAACTTTGAAAGTGCTATATGACCTTAATGGTGGTATAAATAACCTTTTAACAACATTTATTTTCATTAAAATTAGTATAGTATCTTCATATTACTAATATTAATATTATTTCTATATATTATTTATTAATATGTTTTTTTGGTCCTCTATCTTCCTGGTCTTATATCTTGTTGCCTCTATTTGGTTTTTACATTAAAAAAACAGCATGTTGTGTCAATTAGGTACATTTATTTTTTTATTGACATGGCAGATTGTAGCAAAAATGAAAGTGCTCTAACAAAAGTTGTTAGCTGAATACATTAATATGCAAATAAGGAGGCGGCAACCGGCTAACGTGTAACACACTTTAATACTTATTAAACAAACAAATACAAAACAAAATAAAGGCGGAAGCCCCGCCACTGACGACGGACGACTGCCGCCACATATAAAAACATAACATAACATAAATAGTCCAGGCCTAAAATAGATTTTTATATTTATGTACAGTGTGGATATAAATGTCTATGGAAAACAAGTGACATTGCAGATGTCAAAAGTGTAAAACAGGAATCATCTGTCCATGATGGACAACGTTATGTATGACATATATATACAAACATCCGCTTAAAACATAGCTAATGGGGAAAAAAACACTAGGCTGATTTAATAAAAGAAAAGAAAAGAACTGTCGTCGCTACTTTTACACTTAAACTTCATTTCTTTGTGACTGGGTATGCATAAAGTAATTATTTAAAAAAAAAATATGGATCATAAATTCCATATCTCTGTTACTTACTTTGTGGGGAAGAGATCCTTAACTGAACAGAGCTGCTCCACTTACATGTTCAGTTTAACTAAAAAGAGAAAAATACACTATTGGTAGGAAACCAGTTATAATTTATAGATATTTTAAGAAAGAAATCATTTACCTGTTTGAGAGTATGTTGACAGTCTGTGTATAGTTGTATAGCTGAGCTCCAGAAAATCAGTAATGAGGAGGCTTTGACAGTTTTGAAAAACAAAAAGACGCGAGCAAAACTACAACAGAAAGAACTATTTCAGCATATAAAGGGTTCTTCCGGACGATACAGTTCTAAATAGAACCGTTACTACTTGTAAAGAACATTTAAAGAACCTTCTTTTTTTAGATTGTACAACCAAGTTGATTATACTTAATGTAAGGCAGCAACTGAACTTAAAAGGGTCTTGACATGGATTTTTATTTTAATACATGTTGCTTGAGATTTACTTACAATGTAAATAATGTTTTTTGAACAAAATAAATATGTATGTAGAAAATTATATTATTTTCAATATTCATTCTGACCCTCTGTCTGAAATGATTTTTAGGTTGGCTCCTTTGTAGCTTGTCAGTAAACGACCACTGTTATGATTGTCTAACGTCATTGCATAGGAAACAGTATCAAGGCCCACTCGGTATTGCACGTGAGTAAGTATTTTGAAACCATTATCCAAATAAAACAGTCATTTACAGACAAAGCATTATGAAATAATTTACTTAAGGTTAAGTGTATAGGCAAATGTCAGCCGTTAAGCGATTGAACTCCAGTGGATGTGGCCTATGGTGTGATGATGTATAACTATTTGTTGATGTCTTGCTCTGTAGGCAGTCATATGCAAATGCATGATTTAAAAAATACTTTGTTTATAAACGAGGAGGATGTGTTAAGCTATGAAACTTTCAGGATGTTTTAATGGTACAAACACTTCTTATATGCAGTGAAGGCAAATTTGATTTCTCATGTCATGACCCCTTCCACCTATTTCAACTTAAATGTAGTCAGTTATCTGAATTCGGAATAGTATAGTAGCATACAACTCTTACTATTTCTGTTAGTTTTACTAATATCCACCATAGACATTTAAAGGACATGTTTACCCCAGTTTTCAAATTAATACGGTCAGGTTAGATCAGTATGGGTTGTTGACTAATTCTTAAACTTTTCTATACCTGTCAATTGGTACTGTATGTGGGGATATTGAAATGAAACTTGTCTCTTTTTCTCATTGTGTCTCCACAGCGTTTCACCAGCAGGCTGTTCACAGTCCCCTGGAGCAGCAGAAGGGACAGCGGCAGAGCGGCCCCGTCCCGTGTCAAAACTGTGGCAAGCCCTGCAAAGGCGAGGTGCTCCGGGTGCAAAATAATCACTTCCACATCAAGTGCTTTGTTTGCAAAGGTAACACATCGGTCACAACCCAATCCATTCTTATATTCTGTTATTGTGTGACAATTTTCAGACAGTTACATAAGGGCTTTTATGCCCTGAAAGGCACTTTAAATAATGGTGATGAACAAATGTGATGAAAACATAAAGGTATTTTATTGTGCAGCACTGCAACAAACTCAATCATTCTCCATGAACGGGGAGGGTGGGGCGTATTCTGTTGTTCTGACAGGGGTGTACCAGAACCATAGAGTAGAGAGGAAGTTTATTTTGGTGACTGTTTCATCTGTTTGGAATCAGATTTCATCAAAAATAGCTAAAATTAAGCCAAACACATGGATGACTGTGGCTTGTCTGTCAGTGCATGTGTGTTTGCATGTGTGCTTATGTATGTGCAAGACAATTTCTCCCAGCACCGGCTGTTTTCAGCTTGATGATGTTGTGAACACAGACAGTGGTTGCTAGGTGACCTCAGGGTTCAGACAATGTGAGCTTCTTAATAGAGTTTAACACATTTATTCTTGCCTCAGAGCGACAGTCAGTTCAGTTGCTACACGCTATTAGTTAAATCACAGTTGATGCTCAAATATTTTTTATGGCCTCTTACCCATTAATCTTTGTCTTTTAAATAACTGTCATTTTTAAGTTTTTTAAAACACTGCATAGAGGTAGTCATATGCAGTTCACCATCCTTTTGTAGGTGGGTATGCATTTAAGTTTGTATTCTCTGAAGGGTCGATGTGTCCTGTCCTGCTTATTTCATATGAACTAGGGTCCAAAATGAAAATATCTTTCCTTGGATATACAAAGGCTGCATTTATTTAATCCAAAATACAGTAAAAACAGTAGTAATTTTCTATTTATTCTAAAAATTTAATTTATTCCTGTGACGACAAAGCTGAATTTTCAGCATCATTACTTCAGTCTTCAGCGTCACATGATCCTTTAGAAATCATTATAATATGCTGATTGGTGGACAAGAAACATTTATTGTTATTATTATCAATGTTGAAAACAGTTTTTGATGCTTAAAGGGTTAGTTCACCCAAAAATGAAATTTCTGTCATTACTCACCATCATGTTGTTCCAAACCCGTAAGACCTTCGTTCATCTTCGTTATATGTCAGAATGCTGTCTCCTGAGTTAGCATCACAGTCTGGGTACTTATGTGAACAGCGTCAGAAAATGTATATGCATCTTTCCTGTTTACTCCGGCTGAAATATCCCATAATAAGCGTATTGATGGAACCTTATCAGCAAGGAATGTCAGTATTTATATGCATCAATGCCTAAGTCTTTTATTGTAATGTAAAGTTTGCACTTACATTCTTAGCCATACATTTTTCTTTAACTTACCATTACAAGTACAATGCATCATCAGTTGTATAATGTATTATAGGAGTCATTCTAGGAACACTGGTTTATATGGGTGGGTGTTGTTTTTACAGGAAGTGTGTTTGAATGTGTGTCATTCCAGCATTCAGTTTGCTGTCACACCAACTTCGACTCATTTGTTATGTAAAACATCAGACAAACCAGATGATGTTGCGTCATTCTAAGATGTTTTGGAGCATTCATATGGAGGTCTGGAGAAGGACAGAGACATGTGGGGGAATTCAGTTATCATAAAACTGCCTGTATTTGTTTCATGCACACCATGACAACATGGTAATGCTATTCTGCACAGTGGGGATTTCATTGCTCCATAAAGGCTGGACTGAGCACGCCCAACACTCGTTCCAAACATGTGAGCTCAAACATTCGAATATGTTATTTAATCAGAATATGCATGTATTGCATAAAAATGTATATAGTACATGCAGCCTTTTTCAGCAGGCTTGAATAGATAGGCAACTTACTTTTAACAGATAACATTATGGACATAAACTCCCCTTTAGTGTATCATTTTTATGTAAATATAATTTTGAATTTTGCATGTAACTGGAGAGAGAAATCTGTTCAAAGCATGCTCAAACTGAATAGTAATAAAGCAGTGCATATCAAATACCAGTATTTTTTAAGACCTCTTAAAATATA